>JAODUG010069252.1:0-13654 GCA_027564795.1 Aphredoderus sayanus
ATACAACTGCACTTTTACAATAAAAATGCACAATACACTACTTTTGAATTCATTATTGAATTTTGCACGTAACAATGCGATTAATCGCAGAAAATCATGCGATAAATTGCGATACATTTTTTTACATTTTGCCTAGCTCTAATTCAAATATATGGCTGTATTGTCGAAAACAACTGTTTCCTGTATTACTGCATAAAATACTAGCCATCACATTGACTATTGTAGCTACAATAACTAGCTAGCTACCAAGCTGAAATTACGCCTAAAACAGGTACATTAGTACATAAGGCACAGTATTATGCAATGCACATCCACAGTATGACACAATCAAACCATTAAATGTTTTCTAGAATTGTTATTCACGTGAATAACAAAATGTATTCACTTGTCACCATTGACAACTGGTGTACCACGAGACAGCAAGAAAGTCCCCAGTTTCCTTTTCTGGCACATTGCCCTGCAGATTGATTTCCTTTTCTGTCAATTGTTTTTAAATAATTTGTAAGATCCCTGCTTGATGCTGACTAGTTTCTGTGGATTGCACAACACATAGTCCAATGTTGCTTCATCCTTGACCACACACATTTTGCATGCTGGTTATTTTAATATGTGAACACATGACAGGTCTTTTCCAAAATCAATCCAAGTGTGGGAATTTCTTTCAGGGGTAAAGTGTTTTCAGTAATGGCTATAGATCAAGCGCATGAACAAAACAATGCTGAATGAAATACATACTTATACTTTTACTGCAGTTGGCTTCTGTTGTGATTACTTTTGATTCATTGTTGCTGCTATTGCTTTAAGTTAGCATAGCTCCCAATTGGCTATTGTCTTTCCCCTGTCAGTGAACTCGTCCATCCTCAGCATTCCTCCAACACTACAGGATATCGGAACATAGATATTGAACATGTTTAATATTTGCGATGTCGGATCGGAGAGGCCCCGATAGTTAAAAAACATTCTTAACATACCCCACACCACAGGATAAACAATCGATAGAGCCATCAACAAATCGGGGCTATGCTGACCAGCATCGGAATGGGGAAATCGGGCCAATTATCCTGTAGTGTGAACACTGCATTAGCTGTTAGAAAGGAGATTGTGGTCAAACCACAGATTCAGGATGAACAATGAAGATTCCATCCAGAGTGGAACTGTGGATCGTGTCCCTCGAGGTGTTCTGTGGCAGGTGCTGTGAGTATGGGGTACCAGGGACACTTCTGCATGCCATTAGGTCTTTCTACACCCCAAGTCAGAGCTGTGTTTGCATACTCTGTAAGTCATCCACTTTCAGAGCAAGTGTTGGACTTCGGCAGAGTCACCTAGTCTCCACTCCTGTTTGAGATTTTCATGGGGAGGATAGGAAGGCATAGTTGGGGTAGGAGGATGTCAGGCGGGGGAGCAGAAGGGTCTAATCTCTGCATTTTGCGGATTATTATGTTTTCCTTTGTGCTTCTGGAGCAGGTTGTAGTGGAGTGTGAAGAGGTTGGGATGCGGATTAGCACCTCCAAGTCTGAGACAATGGTTCTCTCCCAGAAAAGGTTTGTCCCCTCCAGGTAAGTGGGGAGAATGTACCCTAGGTGGAGGAGTTTAGCTACAGTATTTTTGGGTCGTATTTACGAGTGAGAGTAAAAGGGACTGTGAGATGGTTAGGTGCAGCGGCGGTGTCACAGTCTGCCATCGTCCCTGTCTGTCTGTCTTGTGTTTGTTCTGTTTCCCTCTTCTGTCTGCTGTCTACCCCAGTGTTAATCTTGTTCCAGTCCGTGTTTTGCCCTTGTTCCTTTTCCCCAGTCCATGTTTCGCCTGTCTTTGCCTCTGCCTCTTGTTGAATGTTTATTGTTTTAACCTGACCCTTGTTGTTCCCTGTCCAATGGTCTGTCTTGTGTTACTGTATTTAAGCCCTTGCAGTCTTGCCAACTCCTCAGTAAGGCAAGTAGCTATTGGCTGGGCTAAAAGTCGCTAGATGTCAATAAAAGACGTCAACACCTAATTTCCATAATGTTTCCAGTTGTGTATGCGCCGGCAATGCCTTTTGAGTGTGGGTTTGAGTTGTCATGTGTTTTTGTACATCACTGTTTAATGTAAAAATCACCCTTACAATACAGCAGTATGCCCGTGCATCATCTCCAATAAACGGCTTCAACCAACCTTTGAATACAGGGTTTGATTCCCACTCCTTTCTGTATTTTTTCAGTGTACAGTTTAGACTGAGACATAATGAGCTAGCCAGCTAGATCGATGTTTAGCTCACAGAGAGGAACACACACAATAGACAAGGGGAGTAATTGACTGAGGCTGTGTGAGCCAAATGCAGTTATTCAAGACAAAAGAACATTTTACATTTACAGCCTGCCCTGAATGTAAGCCAGGGTGGCGGGATCAGCCATGCATGCGTGATTCATTTGCAGACTCTGGACGTGGAGGGTGAACATCTGCTCTGGCTCTGACTGCAGCGCTAAAAGTGAGTGCTGTGAGTGTGTTGGGATGTGGCTCACGGCAGCACCTGATCCTGATACGTGCTTTCATGTCAGAGTCTCCAAAAGTCTCCAGTAACACCTGTAAAAGATTTGTTGCTAGTCACTTTTTTTTAAAGAGTTGCTAGAGGAGTCTGAAAACTCGCTAAATATAGCGAAAGAGTCGCTAAGTTGGCAACACTGAGCCCTTTGTCAATCATTGTCTCTTTTGGTCGTGCTATGCTTTTGCCAAATAAACATTCCTGTTATCTACCTGACTGTTGTGCGTTTGGGTCCTTCCTGCCTGCACGTCTTGACAGGCGGCAGTAATTCGGGCATTGTATCAGACTGTCATGGTGAAGGTGGAACCAAACCATAAGGCAAAGCTCACAGTTTACTGGTCTACGTTCCTACCCATACATATGGCCATAAGCTTTGGATACTGACCAAAAGAATAAGATCGCGGATACAAGCAACCAAAATTAGTTTCCTCCGCAGGGTGGCTGGACGGACTCCTCGTGATCGGATGAGGAGCTTGATGACCCGGGAAAGCTCAAAGAAGAGCTTTCTGCATTGAGAGGAGCTAGTATAGGTGGTCTGGGCACCTGGTAAGACCCAGGACACACTGGAAGGGTTTAATCTCCCAGCTGGCCTGGAAGTGGCTGGGGAGGAGCTGGTGGATGTTGCTGCAGACATGGATACCTGGGCTGCATGACTCCTTCGCATGCAAACTGGTCCTCGGGTCTTTTGAGTCTTTGATTCCTGTACAGCTCCGCCGCAGCGCGGTTCAGCAAAGAAGCATGACTAACAATATTACTATATTTCCTCGAAAAAAAAGGGGTCTAATTATAGATAATGGCCGGGTGTACTGTCGACAAGAAACAAATAATGGCCTCAAATACAGAACGGGTAAAAAATAAAAAAGACAGATGTGGCGTTCACACTATAGGCGGCAATAGCTGTGCCCACCGCAGCGGCAAGCAGTAGGTAGACCCACTCACTTTTACCTCCACGGTAAAAATTGCTGCCAGCCGGTGGGCGGCCAGAGAGGGGTTTGATACCTGGTAGCTATGATGCAGCAGACGCACACACTGTATAGCTTTGTCCGAAGCAACAACAAACAGAAACAGTCAATCCACAGCGAGCATTTGCTTTGTTAAATTCAACGAAGTTTACCAGCCAGGAAGGGAGGAAATTAGAAGCGATTATGGGTGCATGCCGTCATCATCTCGGAGAGTTTAGGCTTGTGACCAAGCTCAGTTTTAACAGTGACTGTTTCCAGGCCTATTTCTGTCTCGCTACGGAGGAGTTCACTCTATTATTGTATAGTATTGTAGATAGCGGAAGCTAACCGGGGATTCAATGTCGGCGTGAGGCAATGTCAATGACTGGTTGGGTAAAACTAACCTGTCTCATGATGGTCTAATCCCAGCTAACGTTCCCTATTTGTGGGTGAACAATCCAACATTGACATCAGCCCCTGCCACCGCTGTTGCGCCTGCCACCGTGGCAAGTGTTTTAGGGTTTACCGCTGTGGCACAAACACACATGAATAGGATTTAATGACGTCACATTGTTTCACATTGGTTGAGCTGTAGCCTGCAACACACAACTAAGAATCCACCCAAACAGGTTGCTCGCATTACTTTTCGCCCAGCCCCGTATCATAAATGGAAATGTCCCTTAGGGAAATACTTACGTGTTGAACTGTTACTTCCCCTACTCCCCACGGCCCCGGCCCCGGCTTCGTGTCTCGGCCGCCATTACCGTTGCCGATTTTGTCGCTGTAATATCACTGTCACCGTTGACTGTCGTCGTCCACCCTGTCAACTCACCCGCTTTTTTCGTCGCCATTCCGCCTCTCCTGTTTCCATCTCACCGTCTCCTTCTTATACCGTCCCTCCAAGAAATACAGGTGCAACCCCCAAGCCGGCAGACTGCAATTTGAGTAAAAATAATTTCCAATCTTTAATTCATTGTTTACGTCATAGGGACACGCTGACTCAAATTAATGAAACAATCTGGCTTTTTATGTCTTTCAGTCATTTCTGACGATTTCTGAGCCAGCACTCAAAATAATCAAAGGAACTGGGTCTTTGGGTCTGTGGTTCTTTGATCATGTGTACCAGCTTGAGCAAGAGACTCAAGCAAACCATGATTGTCTCACTCTATAAAATTAAAGTGTATCCTTAAAGGGGTCATTCCATGAAAAACAAATATGTATTGTTGTTTTTAAACTTTATTGATTTGACACACTTTTATCTGGAGCAACAATCAGTTATATCGTGCAAAGAAATATTTTATGTCTGTAATAGCTGTTATCTTTGCTTAACTGTAACATTTCTTGTTTAACTGAATAATCACTAAATGTTAGCCACAATGCTTGCACTAGTTAGGCTAATCTGCCTCATAATCCTAAAGTGGGCAAAGACGGCTGCAATTTAGTAACTCTTCATTCATGAGATGATAATACATGCTACTATATGTGGATACGTATGGCTGGTTATCGGGCAAGGACGCCTACGTGCTATAGTATAAACCAAACTTCATACATTGAATAGTCTACATGCTTGTCGATACATATGGCTGGTTATCAACATATAAATCTATGGTTATCACACATGTACAAACACATCCAAGGTTGTGTAACCACTGCTGCCATATCAATTGAAGGAACTGAGATTTGTTCATTTAATTAGTCAAATACTTCAAACATCCATTCACCTGGGTTCAACGTGGCAAGCAGGACGTGTGCGTACTTTACATTTTACACAATTTCCTTTGTCTGACCAAATGCGTTTTGGCTGAACATTGCATGTGAAGCTACGTCTCTTCCTGGTGTACAACTTGGTATTAATATAGCCTGGTTCATGATTGATCTATCCACAATCGTGACTGGTCTTCGGCAAGAAATTGCTATCACAATGTTTACCCTCCATTCCCCCTCCCATATCCTTATTCTGAACGACAAGGTAGAATGCGCAATATAACTCATTAAAATCGCTGTGGAAAATTAAAAATGGGTTTTTGGTTCAAGCTGATATGTTTGTGTAATCGTGCTCGTTCCGACCGGGACTCGAACGCAGCTCTCCCGCGTAGAGAGTGGGTACTTTTACAAGACATGCTAAAACCCAATGGGCCCTGGCATGTGTCGCCAGAGCGCCCTATGAGGTGTCGGAGAGTGAGGTTTAACCCGGTGTAATACACAACAATATTGTCTCCGCCAGCTCAACAGAAGCAAAGCCGTAGCCTTCCATCAGCACGTGGAAGAAGGGGAGGGGTGAGCAGTGGCTCTAAGATTTAAAGCAACAGTCACTGAAAGCCACTTTTAAATGAGACAATGGGAAAATTGGTATTATATGGTGCTATTCCACATAGTCTATGTGGTATTTTTACTTACTTACTTAAAATACACTGCATTGAGACCTCAAGGAACTATGTCAACATGTAGAAAGGGGCATGGACTGTCCACTTTAAAGTTGTATTACTAAATGTCAAGCTGAAAGTAGCATAGTAGCAACAACAATTATTGATATAAATCAGTCCACTGAGCTAAATTTAAAAAAATTAAGATGTTGTAAGGTTTGAACCATAAATCTCAATGTTATAAGTGCTTTACCTAGTAAGCTTACTAGATGTGTTGACACTTTTACAAGTCTGATAATAATTTCATTCAAAGGGACACACTGATTCAAATGCTCAAATGAATTGGGCAGCTTGGGCAGCAGACTCAGAAGAACCAAAAGACATATAAACAGATTTGTTAAGGTCATATTGAATATTGTCCTACACGATATAGTCACTGTATAATCATAATTAATTAACAAAAGGCTTAGGCTTTTGAACTTCTAGACTACATGCCACAGACACAGTTCCCTTTGTTTTTATGTACAGTGATTTCCTCCACTGAATTTACCATTAGCTAATTGTTCTGAGCAGTATATGATGTTGTGTATGGTATTGTTGTAAATGCTGACCCTCAAAATATAGGGATAGACATCACATACTCAGTGTTAACATGTTTGTTTCAGGAGATATGCAAAATACATAATACTGTTATGGCAGACAGACAAATGGTTGTCATGGGCACCACGAGGTGGCTCTATTTCTGAAAAGATTCTGGACCTCCAAACTGTAAAAGTGTACCAAGTTTCATGCTTTTATGAAAAAGTTAACAGAATATTCACATATCACCTAGACTATAATATGAACTAAAATTATAATTCGTTCAAAAATAGCCGCCATTGCTCCCAGAGCACGAAGTTTCTAAATCTGATCAGATCCCCTTTGTGGGGTTTTCTTCCGAATTTGATGCTTTTATCATAAAATGAGCAAATGTTATGCTATGCTGCGCCACTACATAGGAAAAGTTGAATTTCCTGCGCCAAAACCAGTTTCAGTTACAGTCAGTGGGCCATTATCAATCCAAATATTTGCATCAGTTTGGCACCAGTGTCCATAAGAAAGTCCCCCTCAACTTGCATTAATAAGAATGCTCGTGGTTTAATAGAACAGAGGGGTTGAAATGAGATGTTCCTACTAGCGATATCATTATCAGTTCTGGCCTCGTGTGTGCGTGCGTGTGTGTGTGTGTGTGTGTGTGTGTGTGTGTGTGTGTGTGTGTGTGTGTGTGTGTGTGTGTGTTAGGAACCCTCCAAGCCTTGTGGGGTGACTCTGGTTGTGTAACTGACACCCAATCAGTCGGACAGTTGATCCTGCTGGGACTGAAGAGTACCAGAGAGACAGCTGCACTGGGCAACTGGGATAGGTCCATTTAGGACTCACTAGTCCTCTGAGTATGGGTGTGTCTGCGTGTGATGTGCGTTTGCACACATATGTTATGTACAAACATCTGTTGTGTGTTAATGTCTGGCCGCTAGCAAACACCCCAGTCATTCACAATGTTGTAACAGCCCCTTGTCCTGCGTGTCGTTTATGTGTCAATATACAGTACGTGTGAACCAATTCATAATCTTCACTTCACCAACTGATTCTTAAATGACCTTGTTTGTATACTCTCTAACACAAAATGTCTCATTCAGTCACAGTAAAATCAGGAAATGTACTATATATAAATGTGTAGGTACTACAGAATATGTATCCCAAACAGCTATACACAAAAAAGATTGTGAATCACTTTCAATATATAGGTATATACTTGATTTGTGACCGAAATTATTCTTGGTTGAAACATTGTTGTCTTCCCCTCTCTTGGCCTACTGTGTTGGCTTGATAAACAGTGAACTAATGCAGTCGCTATAACAGAATGTGCTTTTAAGTCTTCTATGACAAAAATGTAAACATAAATATTGTACATTTGTACCCCATTAATAAAGGTATATGCTCACAAACATGTACTGCAGGCATGCTTATCTCAGCCACATCGGACCCAGGTTAGCACGATCATACCATACCCAAAGGGACAAGTAGGCTGTGAGTAATACCCCCATCCAAAAACAGGGAGATCTCTTGGAACCCTCTCTCAACGCAAGCAATGCCAAATACCAGGCCTGTCACGCTTGCGTGAGATAACCCACAACAGATGTGTCTTCATCCGTAGTAGTACGTAGTCATTGTTTATTTTTCATGTGTGTCACAGTCTGGCTTCACCCATATTTGTCTAGTCATGTTTTGGGTCTGTTTCCCTGTTCAGTCTGCTGTCCACCCTGTGTTAGTCTTGTTCCAGTCTGTGTTCTGCCTGTCTCCGCCCCTGCCTCTCGTTGATTGTTTATTGGTTTCACTTGGCCTTTGTTGTTCCCTGTCCTATCGTCTGTCTTGTCTTCCCCTATTTAAGCCCTTGTGTGATTTCTTGTCTTTGTTGGTTCGTTGTTTCCTGTTTATTTGCCTGTAAGTGGCCTACATTTTGTTTAATAAATCCTTGTACCTGCCTTCCCGTCGTGCGTTTGGGTCCTTCCCGCCTGCTCATCGTGACAATATAATGCCTGCGCAACCATTTTCACTGTGTCCAGTGAGTCCTTGTTGATGGTTAGCAGGTCCCTGAACATAGCAAGTGTCATCATCAATCTGCTTGTAGGCAGAAACCAGATCTATCACTGTCAGTTGTGATTAGCTGATCATATAGGGCCCATATGTCCCTGCATGTTTGCCATAGAATTAGCTATATTGAATCTATAGTTTATGAGAGAAGGTCAGTGAAAGGGTATCTTGTGTATTGTGTTTTGGTTAAATAAATGTCAATGTTGGTACGTTCAGTAAAACAATATCATATAAACAATATAGGTTACTGCTTGAAGTGGTTCTTTGTGATTTAGTTATACACAGAGAAAAGAGTCCTAGAAGTCATTTTAAACTTTCTTCTAACTTCTGTATTCTGTATTCATACTTCAAAGAAAGTATGTGCATAAAACTATACAGACTGTAGCGTGAGCTCTCAGTGGAGTGAAAGCAGGGTTTTCAGCATAACTGGTGGTCCTCACCACAAGCTATCCTATAGCTTGCACATTATAATATGGCTTCTAAATACTACAGTATACATTAAATCAACATGACTTTGGTTTGTGACCATGGCAGTAAATATAGACCCTTGCCTACAATTTGTCAGCAATATCAGATGGTTTTTTATGTGCATCCAACATACATGTACTGTATGTTACTACAGTATAGGGATTAGGTAGAAAATGGTGTGGCTACTATAGGAGATATGTGTGAGGGGTAGGGGGTCAGCCATTCAGCATCCAGATTGGGGGAGGGGCATGAATTTGGAGTTTCAAACTAGAACAGCAATGTTTTATTGAACACAAACATAATAAAAAATAGACACATGCTTTATTTATACTTCTATGCATATTTTCTAGGTATCAATATATCAGTAAACGGGTTCAATTGGATTTTCTTTTAGATTCATAAAGGAATGTTATGTGAGCACTCTAAGTTTTGAATAATATGACCACTCACTTAGTTATTCTGATGTATGATGTCATGAACTGTATATTTAATTAACTTGCAGTTTTTGACCCTGGGAGTAGAATACAGACTGACAAGAAGTTTGTCAGTCAAGCATGATTTTGTATGTACAATGGACTAAATTTAGTAAAAAGTTTTACAAAACGTCCAAACCCCTTTAAATCTTGATTGCAGTGAAATAAGATCCTCTCAGAAATATCTGTAATCTGCGTCTCCAGTACATTCATGTACTGGAGATAAACAAACAAAGTGAGAGTGATCCAACAGCTCTTCAATTCTGTCCTGTCTTCTACTACGTTCTTGTAGTAGAAGTGTAGTGCAGCATGGGGGGATGATTAGGGCAGCAGAACATAGAGGACTGCCAACAACAAAGAACACCAAATTGTAAGGCAGAATGCAGTTGTTGCATAGGGCGGTACTGACCTGAGCTTAACTAGTTATAACATCTGCACTTTGTCACAGAGCTACAATATAATGAAACCTAACAAGGTTGTTTGCTGTTATTGTGGAGGGTTCTGCTAGCAATGTTTCAAATGGATCACTATTTTGCTTTCTGGGAGGATTTAAGAGTTAGATAGAAAATACGAAGAGAAAGCGAGAAAGTAGGGGTAAAAGAAGACAAGATATGGTAAAAGAATTTGTAACTATATTATGAATCCTGGTTAATGTTTAGCAAACCCATTAAAATGTTTCTGGAAGAAGATTCATATTGTGTTTGGTCATATTTGTCTAGAATAAGGCCATCGTGAACACCACACAGCACTCATACCTTACAGTAATTTACAGTAGTAAAAACAATCTCCAAATTAGCACACCTAAACAGAAGCAAATTAAACTAAATATTATTATTTGGTTACTCTTCTGAAAAAAGTTAGTGTATTCTTTTATATAAGATGATAATAGTTGGTAAGTTACTTCTGTGCTTACCAGACTCTTCCAGTACCAATCCATCTGTGGGACAAAACAACATTGCTAGGTAAAGCTAAACAGGATTAACTAGTTGTGATTATCAGTTGTGATCTGGATGTTTTACGGACAAAATATTCAAATGTAATCTTTTAACTGTCTTGAAGTACAAAAAACAATGCATGTATGAACAAAGTCCATTATATAAACAACCGCCAGGACATGTTATCACATCCATAGTCACAAAAATAGACATATTGACATGCAGACAGACATTGTACAAATGCACAGACTACAAATAGTGTAATTAACTATTCTGTCTACTTACATCTATCCAGATACCTACACTACACTGTATTGTGTGTGTGTGTGTGTGTGTGTCCACATCAACATGCACTCACATGTTGATGTGGTCTGCATCAGCCATACATGTACATAGACACTGTTATAAGCTGCGTATCTGGCCCATCAAGGGATACATCCATATCCTGCTGGAGCCAGCTATCCTGATCTTAATATCCTAGCCTTCCAAGAGAGCACTGCAGAGATGGGCAATGTCTGCCAACAGGTCTAAAACTGTCAGGATCAGCAATGAAGCAGAGAATAGCTTCAACATCTCTGCTCCAGGACAGGGAGTGCAACATTTGTTGTTTGTTTCAGCCCGGAATTATAAGGCAGGGTGAAACTACTCAGCATGAAACTACTCAATATTGAACTGAACTTCATCCGCTCAGCAGAAAAAGGGAACGAAAAAGACTTTAGCATTGTCCTCTCAAATAGATCTGAATGGTTTTGCAGGTGATGTGAATTCTACAGTACAGTATACAATATGTCAGCAGTTTAGAGTGCATAACCGCAAAAATGGAGCAGCACAGTATTTGCATGTATGCGTGCACATATGTAATGTAGTGACACAGCTCACTCATAAGCACACTAAAATAAAAATAACACACCAAACCTCACAATACCAGAACTGCTATATGCCACAATATGAATAGAAATCTAAATCTGAATATTGACCCCCCAATGAGGGTCCAACAGACAGCTGAAGTCTGATCTGAAGTCAGCTGTCGAACAAGCCCAGGCAGCCCTCATAAATGATGGCCATTCACCACCCACCCCCCATCAAACATCACATGAGTGGACTCCTACTCATAACAGCACAGCACAATATCTCACTCTGTCCTGAAAAGACAGTAGCCTCATTGGCAAAAACAGGAGAGAGAGGGAGATACTTTTTTGACCTTGGATAGCATTTCTCAAACTTTTGGACCCACGGCCTGCTTTGTAGGCTATATTTATATATTATTTAAAGGCATATTTCATCGTTTTGTGTCTGTAAGTGGGGATGAAACCAACCAGCGTAAAAAAAACAGTAGTTTTAACTGCACATTCACCTCCTCAGTCCTCCCTGAGTGCAAAAGTGGCTGATGTTCCTCTCTACTCCTCCCCCTTCATCGTGGACTCAGAATTCCCTGCCCCTCCTGCTACAGTCACATGCACAGCTGTGCTTCCAACATAAATAGTGGAGCTGCCGAAAAAGTGGGGTTTTGGGGGCGTGCATGCTTAATGATTGAATTAGCGAATGAATGATTGAATTAAGAAATTAGCTAAACAGCATTCTTAAAACATCCTTTATCTGTCTTGACCCTGGAGACTCAAATAACTAGATTATATTGTAGGATAGCCTTTTTAGTATTAGAGACATATGCTTCACCCTTCACTTGTCTTGATGTCGGCCCACGCCTTTCCGCCGGGGAGTCAAGTTAGTAGGCTTGTGTATGTGAGTCTGTGCGACGTGTGTGTGTGTGTGTGCGTGCGCGCGCGCGCGTCTGACTCCACTTGCGCTCTCGCTCAAGTAGCCTACCTGCGTAAACGTTGCACACACACGTTCCCCTCGGAGATGGGGAAGCGTGCATTGTAACCATTTAGCACAGGGCAATGCGGGTAAACATTATGTAGGCAGCGGCCACGACGTCCGCTAATCACGTTAGCGCACCACGTATTGGCCTTTCATACTGTAGCCTGTTTCCTTCCGACATCCCCTCTTCCTCTCTGCTGTTGGATAAAACGAGTAAATGACCCAATTACAGTGGGAGGGAGATTACTGTCTGTTGGGGATATGGGGGGTTGGGGGGGGGGGGGTACCATGCAGTGATGTCACCTCTGCCTGTGGGCCAGGGGAATCTTGTGGGGGTGGGTGGGGGTTGAATACTACAATTATGTATTTTCTTTGGCTTCAATGAAGGATCAATGTGTTTCGGGAAACCACAGAGGAATTCGAAGCATGCGTACGTGCGTATGTGTGTGCGTGTTCTCCTTTATTTTCTCCGCGAGCTCACACGTGTGCGCGTCGTCTCGTTTGCACGGCAATATGCGTGCCGCAGCCACAACATTCCCCATCCCATACTCCTCTGGTATTTCCCAAAACAATAATCCCGTCACAGCCACGTATAACACAATACTGAGATTGTGAGCGACAGCAGTGCCCAGCTAGCACAAGCGTCGGGAGTCCTGGCCAGTGCCACACACTGCAGAACACTTACTGCAGTGACTGTCCTCCTACCGAGCATAACTCCAGTGCTATGTAGCAGGGTACAGCACGGAGGCTATTGCGTAATGCGAACGCCATGCTGGTAAACAGGGCGGGAGAAGAACCGTGTTCGCCCTCAAGAACAACATCACACAGCCCTGACAGGGATGGAGGGACACCACAAAGTACACCCAAGCCAACATGTCACGAATACAATCCCAGCCCTGGGTAACTATTGATTCACAGGAGTGTTGGATTGTGACAAGCAGTTGCCACATAGTGTGGTGAGCACAATAACACACACAAACACACACACACACACAAACACAGCAAAATATACACTGACAGTACCAGTACTATGGTAACAGAAACATGGTATGGCATGCTGCCCCTGTTGAGTCACAGTCTTTCTATTGCATCCATAAATTCCTGCCATGACTGTCATAGCTATGGTAATATTACATACACAAACGCGCACACACCCACACACACGCACACACACACACACACACCCACACACACACACATTAGCCCTGTCAAAGCCAGGGTGTAAGCAGTGCACTTACAGAGCTGGGCTGTGTGCTGGGCTTGGTGAAAAGGCAGCTATCTCCGGGCCTGTGTGTGTTCCTGCTGGAGCAGGTCGCCTGCCAGAAGGATTGTCCTCCCTGTGTGTCTGTCTCCACCCGCACAGCGATAGCTGCAGCAGCAGAAATCAGATCTGCAGTGCTGCTGGAACTGTCAGCTTATGCCTGGCTCTTCCACTGTCTCTCCCTCCCTCTCTCGCTCTTTCTCTCTCTCTCACCCTCTCACTCACTCTCTCTCTCACACACTCTCGATC
>JAODUG010069263.1:0-13654 GCA_027564795.1 Aphredoderus sayanus
ATGGCTTCTGGCATTAGCAATTGCTGTTACAGTGCCTGCCTTGATCTTAGGACAAGGTCTAATATGCACGTTATCTGCACAATTTTAACATTGATGCATCTGTTTGCATCGCTTCATTCTATCTGTACCCACCATTGTTAGAACTACGTTTGAAACAAATGCTTGACTTTGTCATTGCACTTAGACACCCCCACGGGTCTCTGATTGGTCAGCCATTTATTGCCCTTTGTAGATCTTTCATTATTCTTTCTGGTCACATTTCTGACCAGAAACTGAAATTGACACAATGATAAATGAAAATACCTTTCAGTATAGATTTAACTGTTATATAATTTCATTTTTGTCACACCTCTCAGACATACATGTGTTGTGATTACAACTTTCTGGTTATTGGTGACAGTATCATGAAGGTCTAATTGATTTTCACTGCGTTCTCTACAGGTCCTTTCTCAGATGTTGTCACGACAACTCTCAAGCTTTCCAACCCTACAGACAGGAATGTATGTTTTAAGGTGAAGACAACAGCACCACGCCGATATTGTGTCCGACCAAACAGCGGCATAATAGATGCAGGCACTTCAATCAATGTCTCAGGTAAATGAGTAAACAGCAGAGGAGCTAGGCTTAAGAGATGACCAAGGCCCACCATTAACAGCATCTTTAGTGTTTCCTTACTTGATTAAAATGCACTATACACTACTGAAGACATATTAAAAATATATTATTATTACCTCACACACCTCCTCCTTCCCCGTATTTTTCTCCTCTCCATTCTTTCTCCCTGTCAGACCTTACTCGGCCTTTGTGCAGGCGGGTCATTTTACCACACAAGATCTGGTATCAACCCCCTGTATATTATGTCACTTGGGAGTGTGTGGTTCTAGTCACTAGTGGGCGACAAATCAGCACCATCCAGTCTGTAAGCCGGCATCATTTGTCACTCTCATTAGGCTAACACAGGTCAAAGATTTCAGGCCCACAGGGGAAGTAGCCTATATGCGTTGGTAATGGAGTCGTCTGGGATTGGAATCTGTAACCGCTTTTTGACCAATCTTGTTACGATGCAAGCAGTTATCTAATTGTAATCAGATCAGCACGCCTCTTAGGATGACAAAGCGTCATTGGTTTCAGTTCCGCAGGGGACACATATACATATACATTGAAATTGTACAGTGAAAGCTACAGAGGTGAACACTCCAGGCTTATCGAGTACATGCCCCCATTCCAGTGTAGTCTAGAAATTGTCAGACTGCTACTGTAAGTAGAGCAGCACAAAAGCTTTGTGGAAATGTACTTGAATGAAAGAGAATTATCTACCACAGGGTGCCTACAAGCCTCTGATGGGTCATTTTCTGGCTCAACTGAGGATATACACAGAGCTTTTGAAGCATAACCCAGTTGAAACATAATGTGTACAGTAAATGTAGCCATTACCTCAGGAAAAGTGCTGAATTTGATTGTTGTTATGCAGCGTCCAATGCTGTGGTAGGTGGTTTGAATGTCTCAGGGTTCTTGTGTCAACCAATATTGATCTTGTTAAGGGAAAATGTCGAAGCTCTTGTGATATGTCTACACTTGTGGAATTAGAAAGCTTGGTCTTTTGTTGCAATCACCTTTGCCGGTAGTTTGCTAGCCACAGTGACTACTGACCATATATAAATCCACCGTGGCCACAGCTTAACAGCACAGGAAATATTAGTCACTCATCGAAAGATTCCAATTCTATCAAATTTCATCCAGTAGTAACAGAAATATTTGTATATAAAAATTTTAGGATACCAGGCAGGGAAAACTGACAACTGTCCACATGCCCCATTGGCTGATTCATCAAAAAATTGTATTGACCATATCATACAGTTCAAATAGGTTTTCTAATTAACAGTTTTGGAGTTCTAGCCAAATGTTACCTACATTAAATGCATTGATGTTTATTCCCTCCCTCATAGGTTTGCTGATATTTAGTTGACAGTTTTTCCTAATGAATTTTATTGAAATAGATGAACCCAGGAGAACACAATCAGCAATCTGAGCTCAACACTGCTATTCAGAGAAGCCTGACTATAACCAAGCTTTATGAGTAGAACTTATTAGTTGCAGTAACCTTTCCCAGAAGGTCTATATCTTGAAAACTCTGTTTATTTTAGGTTCTTTCCCACCCTCAAGCAATGTCTCAGTAGGTTTGCTACTCTGTCCTTATGAATAATGGTGAATAAGTGGACAGGAGGGCATTATTCTTTTTTATTTTATTTCAAGTGAATATTTATAAAAGTGCAGCACCAGCGTGATTTTCTCAGTAGACTGCTTGAGGCCTGTTAGCAGTTTTTCCCACGTTGTTTTGTTATTGTGAATGGAACAAAACAATAGGTGGACCACTAGAAACCAGCTGAAGGTGAACATGTAATTGATGCTGTAGTTAACATCTATTCTCAAGGGTCTCAATTAATTAGCAACAGAAAAACAAACTTCCTCTTAACTCCTTTCCTCTGCCCTCTAATTGGTTCATTCATCAACAAGTACTAGGCACAGAGATTACCATTCTGCTTGACCATGTTGACTACAGTACAATTACCCTTTATTAAGCTTTATGAATGATTGCCCAGTGTGAAGTAAGTATACTAAATCACACTACAGTATAAGCAAAATAATCTTCTTTTTTTCTATCAAGGTCTGTTTAAAATCTACAGATCAAAGATTATTTAGCCCATTTCCCTTTTATGTTTGTCAGTTACTCAAAGAACTTACACGCGTTCCTGCCTCCATTCTACAATATTGTCCCTTTGGACCGAAGGTGGATGGCTGTGCAAATTGGCCCTGACTGAAACAGGACGTTCTCAATCTGTTCCTGCCGTCTGGTTCCAGTTTGTGATATTGAACTGCCTTGATTACTGTAATGGTGCACTACAACTTTGAGGTTTTCCGCTCCGGGGAGAATTGGCATGTGCCATATAGTATAACCATACTGGTAGCCACATCTAAGCATGGCAACACTGGCTTTGAAACGAAGAGATCATTTGTTTCCCATGAAAGCCGAAGAATTGCACATGCACTGCACACAGACTTGGCATTGATGTAATATTTGCCTTTGAATTTCAGCCTTGCTAAGGGCAAAAAAAGATCACCCATCAATGACCATTTTCATAACCGCCTTACTGCCAGCCATTTAGCTACACTGACATAAGAAAGTGTTCTACGTAAATAATTGTTAAAGCTTTAAAGTCACTGGAATGACATCAAATAACACACCAATGACATAGTGAATGTGATGTGGCGATGTATTATTCTAAACTTACACCTGTTCTTTGTTAGGATGATATGTAACGTAAAAAAAAAACAAGGCTGGAAGCTGTAAGAAAGATTACCCCTTGGAGATATTTGGTGATCCATCAATGTTTCGCTGTCATGGTAACATTTTCATAAATTAATAACAACAAATAAAAGATCTCAATGTTTTCAAGCACCAGGGCTACAGAGGCCATTTGACAAATAAATGGCCATTTGATACTCTCAAATGCCTTTTAATACAAGGTCATTTGAAAAGTTAATTTTGGAAAGGTTGCTGTCGAACAGCTTAAATGGATCTAATCGCTGACATTCTACAAGTTCTATAAATCACGAATCTATTGCTTTATTTAATCTAAAAATCTTCCTGAAGACTGCTGTAATTTGGGTGATGCTAACTAGATTTTCCCAATGTGCATTCTCTTCTTTCTCTTCAAGTGTTCAGGGAATAAGTATGGTTTAAGGCAGTGGTGAAGCAGCACAGGAACATTAAAAGCAGGTTTGAAGTTCAACCACTCCCCAACCGGTGATGACAACAACCTTTTTCTTATGTTTTGTATTTCAGTTATGCTGCAGCCTTTTGACTATGACCCCAATGAGAAGAGCAAACACAAGTTCATGGTCCAGTCCATGCTGGCCCCACCTGACATGACTGACATGGAGGGAGTGGTGAGTGTTTCCACTCATGGTAAATGGCGGCTGCACCTCCCATCCAGACTAATGGTGTCAGCATTTTAAACCATGACATTCAAATGAAGTCATAGCTCATTTCTGCACACTTCTTGCTGCACACATGTGTTCACACATGCAAACACAGGCATACCATTTAGGAGAAAATCTTATTATAATAATGTTGAGCAGAAATGTACACATGCTATTAAAGTTAATAAAACTGTATTACATAAATAACGAGATAAAATGTAAAAATCTTAAATCATCAACAATCTCCCAAAAGCATTTAATTAACTCTTTGTCTAGTGTATGTGTGTGGGTGGTCTGTTCCTAAATGGCATTTTTATTGGCTTATCACGCTGAAGTGTCACAAAATGTTATTGTGTTATGAGTCTTACCCATGGGCTATTGTACAAGTCGTGTGATTGTTTCGGAGGTTAGAGAAACACTGGAGAGAACAATGTATCCTCCTGATGATAAATGTTGCTGTAAGAGGAGGTGCAGAATGATGACATAAAATAATGGTGAAAATCATGTGTCATACAGTATCGGCATCTGTAAACAGATATGTAAAGTATACTTTAAGGTATATTGTTGAAGGTATATTACTGTAAGTAATTCTGGAGAAAGCCTGTTGATATTTGAACTCAAAACAAAACAAACAAAAAACAAAACACCTCTACCTTCAATGCCATAGGGTGCTGCTTAAGAAGCGCCATCCCACACATTGGGAACACATTGCGAAGGCTAGGAAATTGTTGTATTATTGTCAGTATATTGCACAATATACTGTCAGTTAAATGAATGGAGTTTTTGCGTAGTTATTTTATTGTTCTATGGTTATAGCACCCACACAACCCCAGCGAACTGTATTCCCGACCCTATTCATATTGTTTTAATATGAAATGTTAGTGTTTTTATTTTATTCAGGCATCTTCTAGTGTTCCATGTTGGTTCACCTCAATCCAGTAGAAATGCATTGCTCCATTGTTTCTAGTGGAAGGAGGCTAAGCCAGAGGAACTGATGGACTCAAAGCTGCGGTGTGTTTTTGAGCTGCCGTCGGAGAATGAGAAAACGGTGAGCATGTTTTTCTATTTTTTTAAATGATAATCTATTTATTGTCCTCCAACTCAATGTACCCCATCATATAATCCTCTATGTTTCCACTCTGCCACATCCATATCTTTAATTCTACATCAACCTATCTTGTCATTCTCTCTTCTTTCTTAGTGCTGTCCTCTCTCTGCCCTATTTCCTTGTCTCTTTAAATTGTGTCTTTGCCCTCTGTTGCCCTACCTCTATCTCTGTCACTCGTCTGCCTTATCTGCTGCTCGCCTTTCTCTTCAGACTTCTTTCTCTCCCTTCCTTCTCTGTCCATTTCTTCTCAATACCTCTCTTCCCTTTTTTTCTCTCAATTGATTTTCCCTGTCTCCCTTTCTTTTCTCTCTCTCCCCCTTTATTTTCTCTCTCCCTTTCTTCTCTCATTGTATTTTCCCTCTCTCCCTTTCACTTCCCTCTTCTCTCTCCCTCTTTCTTTTCTCTCTATCTCTCAACGTTGTCTTATTCTATTCCCCCCCACCCCTCTCTTGCCATCTCTTTCATCATCTTGTCATGCTTGCTGGCCCCAGGCCTGTCTTCTGGCCACACTCTCAGCCATCAGCAGCCCCTCGCTCATCCTCACATGCTGTTTATTATTCTGATTCCTCTCAAACTGCACACAGCTGTAGAGATGTGCCCTGAGCCCAGTGTACAGGCATCAGGAGCACCATGGGGGGGGAAAATGGCCTGCTCTTGTCATTTGTTTTCAGTTCATTATAAGCCATGGGATCCATACACACGCTCCCAGTTGGCACAGTGAACCACAGAGTGCATTAGAGATAATGCTGATAGGAACCAGCTTTATCCACTTACTGAGGGCTGAACTCTCCCACAAACGAGAGATCATAATGATACCTGGTAATGATAGCTGGACAGATTGGTTAAGTCAATACATGTGTGGGCGTGCAAGTAAAGCTCTAATATTGTTATGCAATTTAATTTTTTTTTAATTTCAAGTATTTGAATGGAATACCCTGCCCAATACAATCTACTGTATTGGACATGTTATTTCTATATGTGTGTATTGTACATTAGACATGCATAATACCTCAGGAGAATCAGTGTTTCTCCTCCACTCACCACAAAACCTCACCATTGTGTTTGGTTGGGAATCTGATGCACACACACACTCACACACACCCTTGCGACTTGTCTTTTCTCAGCTCTGGCCAATGAATGCATACTTTCCATTTAATTTGAATCCATTATACTGCTCCCCTATCTGTTGTGTGCTCACAGCATGACATGGAGTCCAACAAAATGATGTCATCCAGCCTTCTGAAGTCTGAGTCCGCCACACTGTCCATGAAGTCCATGAACTCCACTCTGGACGACGGGGAGGTAAAGAAGATCATGGAGGACTGCAAGAGGCTGCAGATGGAGGCCCAGAGGCTACGGGAAGAGAACAAACAGATCAGGGTGCGTGACTTCAACTCTCAAATCCAACACCTCTTCTTCACGTGTTTATTGGAAGTGTTGGTTTTCATTCAGGCGGACTTATAAATGCAAACTGTCACACAGCAGGTGATTTATTCAAATATATTTAATGTAATTTAAAATGCAGCTGTACAGTAGCCTTAGTCCAGGCCTCTATTAAGCAGATGGCCTCATACGTCTGGTATCATTTTGTTTTGGCCAAGTCACTCATACATAACATGCTAAAAGTAAAGGGGCATTCACAAACATTTTAAGACCTTAACTAATTCTGCAGTATCCTACATCCTGTTACTGCATGCCGAGGTAGGGACACAGCGTGGCCTACGGTAGCTCCAGTCAAACACTAAAGCTGATCTGGTTCTTGGGCTCAAAGAGCACTTTTTTATGAATACGCCATCAGAATCAGTCACTGAAGTTGAGGTTTTGAACAATTACTTGGCATTGAGTTTTCACATTTACGCAAGGATATCCACGTGGGCGTGCGCGCGCACACACACACACACACACACACACACACACAGCCAAAAAAGAGCCCACCCCTTTAAGTATTTCCAGAGGCAGAACGACTGTTGGCCGCTCCTGCGGCAGAGATTAAACTAACAGAGAGAGCCTCCCCACCCGCTGTTAGGGAATGAAGTGTGTCAAAGCCTGGCGCCTTTTGCTCTCCCTGAGGGGATTGGGGCAGATAGACATTTGAACATAGCCCATGTCTTTGAATCAGTGAATGAATGTAGCCTTATCTCTCTGCTTGATTGGTACCCCCCATTCCTTTGGTGGTTCTCTGGGCCTTATCTGCCCTGTCTGTCTCTTTCCCTTTCTCCATCCAACTGCCACCCCACCACCACTGCCTTCCTCCCTGCTGTCCATCCTTCCCTACCTCCCCCTCTCTCCCCTCTCTCCCCTCTCTTCCCTCTCCCTGCTCTTTCCTGTTGCAGGAGGACGACGGACTGCGGATGCGGAAGAGCAACATGATCTCATCTCAGCATTCCGTTGCCATGGCGAGGGAGGAGGGGCTTAGCGCCCGCTCGATGGCGCTCATCGTGCTCTTCTTTGTGGTGGGCGTTATCGTGGGCAAGTTGGTCTTGTAGAGAGCAGCACACTTCTGTCGGGCACAGCATGCTTGTAGGGGATGAAAAATACATGGGATGTGGGAATTGGGACGAGAAATGCCACATCAGATGTGCGGGTGGGGTACGTTAGTTTTGATTCAGTCTCATTTGTGTAAAAATTTCAAAGGAATTGTACAAGGAAAAAAAGAAAAATGAATGATCATTTATTGAACAAACAAACCAACTGTTAACTGGTTTTGCCTCTGTGTCCATTACATGATTTGTACTGCCCCACTTCCCAAATTCTCACATATACTGATGACCAGTCCAGGGGTAGTGGGTGGGGGATAGGCTGGGGGAGGGGGTAGAGTGGAAACATGATATGCTAGTGATTCAGACCTATGGATTTTCTAACACCGGCGAGGTTGTGGCGGTGCGATTGAGTCAGTTTGCATTGTGTGAATGTCATTAATCTTTTGTAAGTAATGCAGACCAGAGCTTACTTGCGTAATTCCCCAAATGTACAGTATTTCCAGGGTTGCCATGTTCCTTCCAGCTAAACCCCCTTTAAGGAAGGGATTTACCAGATGAGATGCTCCCCTGAGCGGATAGGGGTTACATACAGGGCTATTGTCAATCAAACTGACTCCTCCAATCAGAGGCTTTGTAGAGACCGGCTTGTCTTTTGATTGGAGAACAACCTTGATCAATACATTGCAGCACCAATGAAAGATGTTTTCCTCCTCTGTGTTTTTTTTTTTTTTTTTTTTTTTATTCACTTGGCTTGCATCATTACTCACTCGATGCTCAGAAATTGTCAGAAGAGCTTGATTGCATGCATCCACAAAGTATTGAATTTAGATTTAATTTAATTGCTTTTGTTGTATAATAATTTGTTTTTTTTGTCTGTATGACGCACAATGCACTCTTCTGTTTCCCCCTTTTTTGCATTTCTATGATTTTTATCATCGTCGCAATGATTTAGACGTTTAATAATATTGCAGCTAACTAAAATGAACTCCAGCTTGGTAAAGGTGGATCATTTCTCAAAAATGCCTCTGGATGTAAAATATTTTGCCTTGTGACCTGTTTGGGCAAGTTTTTCCTGGGCCAAGGAGATAGGGCATATATATACATCATATTGTTTGTTGTTTTGTGATACCTTGACAACCAGGTGTGATACTACAAGCAGAATCATATACTGTCTTTGAAACTGGTATTTTACTGTTGTTTTTCATGCCTTCCTAACAATATCGTACATATGTTCACATTTTGTTATGTTTTGGCAAATGTCTGAGATCAGATCTGAGTGTTTCACCAACTCATTTAACTGCTGTCAATGAGCTAGCACAGTTCTTCACTCCATTGCAAGCATGTGTATAACGTTTGTTTTGCAAATATCAGTTGATTATTAACATGCTCATGACATCCTTAATTGCAATGTAATGTGTTAACTCTCATTCACTAAGGTTAAAAGAAAACCCTTGTCTACTTGCAATGGACAAGTAGAAATGGGAAAGCATACAATTTAAGTATATTGAGGGACCATTAATGACACTCTGTTCTAAATCACATTGATACTTTTTGTCAAAAAGAATTCTTTTAACCACATTTGGAATGATTGCTTTTAAAAATGTGGTCATGGAAAAGACAAAAAATTAAAATGAAGGTTTAGAGCTGAGTAGTGTTATTAGTTTGGGTTCTTTACATGAAAAAGAGAAGTTAGAAGTATTGCATTCTACCAAATCTACCTGTATAGAGAGGAGGAATGAAGGAGTTGTATTCACCTATGTTAAAATGAATGAATAAAATCTACTCTATATACGCAAGTGGAAAGAGAATGGATTGGACTCAGTCGGGGATAAACGCAGATGTATTTCTAATTTAATCTCTAGATCTTTTGGTTTGAGGATGACCTGCTGCTTAAAAGGGGGGCAGAGGGGGTGTTGACCTACATCCTGGGCTGACTAGACATGGGTCAAATAGCATTTGCAAGGTGTCCATAGAGCTTGCTTTCACATTCTTGCAGTGCCAGACAGGTTAGGCTTGCTGCACAGGAAAATACAATAAGATCCAGAACATTTAGTAGTATGTTCTAGCAGTTGTCAGCTGAAATGATAGAATCTGACGTATCCTGAGCCTGCAAAACATATCTGGTATCCCAAGCAAGAACAAACAAGACCTGGGACCTAATACTAACGCATCCATGTATGTACAGAACACACTACACTGACCCATCTTGGAGTCTCTGACCATCACCGTGATTATGTAAGCAGTCGGGAAACTGTTTTGTATGTAAATAAATAAATAAGTCTATCTGAAAAGAATATTACTATTCCTAGTCGATTAGTCTTTCTGGTGTATAAAAACAAACCGACACTTGTTGGACTATGTAGCATCTTAATAAATTATATGAATAAAGCCCCATATCTAACTGTGAAAAGTTTTTTACACAAACACCATATCTGCACATTACACTCCCTATGATTTTGTCAGAAGTATAGTATGCACCCATTATTTGGTGTTAATGGTAATTGTTGTCTAGTGGACATCATTGTAATGACAGCAATTCAAAATATCATCAATGCCCAACATGGTCTCCACTGGTTCGTTATTTATTTAAGTTTTACTTTATTTGGCGTGGCAATGTTACTTTGGGATTAGATGCGTTAAAATAAATAGTCGACTGGTAATTAATTACCCCTTGGCTTTCACCTCTACCTTTTCAGTGTCCCATAAAAGCATGTTGATTCATAAAATGTTATTGAATCTGTAACAGCCAGGCACTATTTCTGTCTGCACCTTGTACTGAAGGCAACAGAGCAGAGCTGCCAGAGCCTGCTCTGTTGGAAACCTCCCAGAGTGTACCTGGGGCTGGTAGCTCCTCAGATGTTTGGCTTGGCCAAGGTAAGATGGGTCAGCCATGGTGGAAACCAACCAATATGAATATACATTTTTACTTTCAGCTGGGAAATAATTCATTTCCAAAGGTAAATCAATGTTTAAAAATTGTGAGAGGCTTAACATTCCTTAGGGGTCATGGGAGTTGCTAAAAAAAAAAGAGGACAGATTCAACAAATGTTTAGTATTTATTAATATGTGAAAATGTGATGCAGTCAGCAGTTACAATAAGTTAATTTCTGGTAATTTAATTACCAAAGGATATATCAGCCTATGGCATTTAACAGTATTTCAATTAGGCCATTGTAAGAATATTTTATTATAATGTAGGCATTCAGATGATGATGTGTATAGTGCAAATGTGCAATAGTGGGGGAAGAAATCGTTTCCAATGGGAAAACAACTGCTCCATTAACAAGCCTCCATTAACATTTAGGCCAATTAGTGTGAACATATTTTAGCGTAATTCTTCCTAATTATTTTCTAATTTTTCCTAGACTGTAGACATTGGTTTTTGTCTTCTTAAACCCTGCAAGTGCAAAATTGAACAAGCATTCAGGACAGTCAATATCATGAGAAAGTTGTTCTTAGGCCGTGGACATGGTCAAACTGTCGGTCAATGTAAACATGTTTGAAACATTTGGGGCTGTAACTTTGAATATCACTGGCATGCCAGACCTGGGACTGGAGCCATGACAACTGGCAGAGAGTGATGCTGTCTGGGAGAAGGGCCCTGTGGCAGCCCTCTCCAGCAATAACCTTCTCAATCATTTGTGTACTGTTAACATTAGAGCTGAAACATGAACCAATTTAACAAGCCACCAGAACTGACAGATAGCTACTCTGGGAATCCTTTTGTGTGCTTCTCTCTGCAACTCCATGCTAGGAGCATAAACGGTATTTAAATGGAAAGAAATTTTCTGTATCTTTCAAGAAAAAGGGAGTTCATTAGGGCTTATGATTTCTTAAGGATTTGGGGTATCCTGACTGATTTGAACAATACAAGAAAGGACTGTTAAGTTGTGGTACTGTATGCCTAGTTAGTTTGAGAATTACCAAAAATTGTGCCCTATTTTTCCAGATGAATGTGAGGTCATGATAGAAGGGAGACAGCCTGTGGTTGGCACCAGATCAAGCGGCAGAGGTCTGCTGTTGCCTCTTGCTGCAATTCTGTTGCCCAATTCGGTGCTTTGTTCATTTTTCTCACAGCCAAACGGAGAACACATTGTTTAGTAGCATTGCATATGTTCAGCCAGACCAGCTAACGTATGCTTGATTTTAACTTTTATGAGGCAGCTGTAGTTCGTATTTGAATAGAAATAATGTGATTTTCTTAACGGGGCTTTAAATTGGAAGGAGCCAGAGAACTGTAGGCAGTTTGGAAGTTGTCGTTACTACTGCAGTGATGTCATCCCAAATGGTGGCTGCACACACATTAAGTGATTTCTTCTTTGGTTTTTGGGAAGCTTAGAGGTAGGAGAGAAAACAGAGATGGAGAGGGAAAACATAGCTTTGTTGTCTTGACTCATTATTCTGTTGAACGTTCTTCCAAAAGCAGCACAGGGCCATCTTGTACCAGAACATTTGTTAGACTAGCCCACCAAACTGCTTGCGGTGTGGATAGTGTTTTGTTGAAAGGAAACATTTTTTTAGTACTTGTTTTGTCTGTAGGAGCATTCTTTTCCTTATTTTCCTTAAGTCATGTTGAAAGTGGGGGATTTAGAAGATGCTGGGTTTTGAATACCGCTTACTCTCCCACAATACTTGAACTACACACTTGTTTGTGAACTACACAAACCTGTATGGAGACCTTTACAGAAGTGAACTTTTAGAATTCACAAAGTCCACCTGAGGTTTAAGTTTGGTAACATATTTATTTATAAAATATCAAAACGTTTTCTAAATCTGAAGCTGAGCTTTTCCAAGAAAAATACAAAAAAGAGGAGATATATTTCATTTATATGGACTGGAACATACTGTATTTGTTGTGCTTTGAAACACCCTCAGAATTCTAAAGCCCTTTGTCTGTTTGGCTGTTTGTTGTCCTTTTCATAATTTTTGTCACATGTATTGCTGGCTTCATGTTCATTTTACATACAAAGCTATTCTCTAACCGCTCTGCAAGATTGCTCACATTGTGATTTGTGTCATAGCAACTGCAATTACACAAAGTTAACATTCTTGGCTGTTGAAATTTAGCTGCCTTATTAGTGAGGAAGATGTTACCATTTGCTCATGTAGGCCTTGCGGGCCCCTGAGAGTCCTTCCATTGCTGTGTCGCTTTTGCTAACGATTTGGCTTGTCAGGAAAATATAAAGTCATGTTAAATATCAAACTGGCCTGGACAGCATCTTTAGTAATTTCTCTCACTGTGTATCTGAACTGAAATGAGCTGAAAAGGACCAGAGGAATGATCATTTTGGCATCAAAAGCTCAACTCCTTCCTACAACTAATTAACAAACCCACACAGATTACAGACTGAGCAGAGAGTGTCTTTACGTTCCATACTGACTCAGATCATTAGATCGATTGCCCAGTGTAAACATTCACAAAACCATCCTGGAAGAAGTCATGCTTTTCAGTCTCAGTTTTCAGTAAATTAGAGCAGCTCTTTATAATTTTCTGTTGAATGGATGGCCTTATCGAGTCACTAGGCATGATTGCTAGCGTGTTGACTCTGCATGTCTCTATGTCTGACAGTCTATACTTTATGGCGTGCACCAGAAACCGCAAACAGACTATGAAAAACTGTAGGCTACTACCCACTCCCTCATTCATTGCCGTATGGCCATTTTCAGAACTGGGTGTGTGTGCTGTGTGTTGGTCTGGATGTCGTATGTGTTCGGAGGGAAAAAGGATTTAGCTGAATTTGGAGTCCACTTAATGACAGCTCCTCTCCATAAGTGTACAGATAAATGTCAGTCATCTGCTTCTTTTTTTGGGCTATGCTTTTCGTCCAAGATTGGAGTGCACTGCTCAAACCCCAGTGATGACCTCATGGTGTTAATAGGAACAACATGTAGCCTCTGGAAAGGACTCACACCTCTTTCTTAAAATTTTCTCTCTCATTCTCTCTTTGGTCTCTATGTAGGCCTACAGTAGGTATATGTCTATCTCTCTCTCTCTCTCTCTCTCTCTCTCTCTCTCTCTCTCTCTATCTGTGTGTGTGTGTGTGTGTGTGTGTGTGTGTGTGTGTGTCTAAAAAGTGGTGTCAGA
>JAODUG010069275.1:0-13654 GCA_027564795.1 Aphredoderus sayanus
ACCCATCTTGCTTGCATTCTCTCACTCTCTCTTACCATCCCCTCCCACTCCCCAGCCCCCAGCGCCCCAGGATCCCTCGCCCACCTACCCACTTTCTGTCATGGGTGGGGTCTTTCCCTCTGTGGAACCAGGAACCCTGTTTGGTGTTGGTGGAGTGGATCCGGGGAGAATATGAATATTCATGACTGTACAGCTCCCCCTCTATCTCCTACACACACACACACACACACACACACACACACACACAACACTACAGTTGGCGGCAACACTTGGTAGTGGCACATGGCGGGACAGCTGTTGCGAACCAAGCCAGGCATCTGTGCAGTGGGAGACAGCAATGAGAGAGAGAGAGAGAGAGAGAGAGAGAGAGAGAGAGAGAGAGAGAGAGAGAGAGAGAGAGAGATTTAAACAGAGAAATATAAGGGGATATGGCAGGAATGCGTAAGGAGACAGAAATATTCAGAAAGAGAGAGAGGAAGAGAAAGAGAACGAGAAAGGCGGGTGATAGAGAGCAGTTAGAAGAGGGAAGCAGGGGCTTCTGGGTACACAGGAGAGTCAGACAGACAGAAGGACAGAAGGACAAGGGTGGTGCCAGGGTCATGTGGGTGAAAAGAAATGGGCGAGCCAGACGGGGGGGGGGAGAGGGCACCAGTGGGAGGATCTGTCTGGAGAGAATGAGAGAGAGAGAGAGAGAGAGAGAGAGCGAGAGAGAGAGAATTGAAGAGAGGGAGAGGGGGAGAGAGAGAGAGAGAGAGAGGGGGGGGAAGAGAGAGACAGAGGGAGAGACAGAGGGAGAAATAGAAAACGAAAGAGAGGGAGAGGGTGAGAGAGAGAGAGAGAAAGAGATGGAGGGGGAGGGAGAGAGAGAGAGAGAGACAGAGGAGTGAGAGAGAATTAAAGAGAGGGAGAGGGGGAGAGACAGAGAGAGAGAGAGAGAGAGAGAGAGAGAGACAGGGAGAGAGAGAGAGACAGAGGGAGAGAGAGAGACAGAAATATGGGCATCAGTACATAAAGGACAAAATCAGTGTGAAGAGACAGAGTGGCATACAGGAGGAAGGAGGACACAGGGAGGTCAAAGAAGGCCTGGTTCAATCAGGAGGGAAAGGAGGTGACAGTTACGACACATACACACACACACACACACACACACGCGCAGCCACGCCACACACGCAGCCACGCGACACGCTACACACACGCCACACACACACACAGGCGATGCAGGTGGATGATGAAACACCTCTCCCTCACAGGAATGCTGTGTCAGCGTCACCCTTCCCTTACAGTAGCACCACAGGAACATAACCCGTTTACATGGGAAGCTCAAGTCTGTCTGCAAGGGCAGGTGACCACTACAACAGCATGTGACCAACACAGGATCACTATCTTCCTATGTATGGCCAGGGCTGCTACCTCTCACACTTACCGAACAGTTTCAGTCAAAACCATAAGAAACATATTATTATTCATAATTATTATTAGTATTGTCACACCATTGCCCCCTGAAGAGCAAGTCACGACCCTCCAGAGGGTTCCCATCCCCGCGTTGAGACGGCCCGCGTCGCATCTGAAGGGCGTGAGACATGAGCGTGGGTCAGATTCACCACAGGTTGCGGGAATGCTCCCTTGCCTGTCATAGCCCAACACTGCCCCGCCTGTGGCCCATTGTGTGCCCCTCACAACACCCACGTGACCCCCTACACACACACACACACACACACTCCCAGACTGCCTGTGCCGTTGCTCTCTCTTATCTCCCATCTCTCCCCCTGCACAGGGGCCCCAGTTCTGGCTGGCATGCCCTTGCCACCCCATACCCTCCCCCCACACCCCCGTCACCATCCTCCTACAGCCCCCACACTCACCCAGTATTCTACCCCACCCCAGTGCCACCACCCCCATAGCCACTGAAGGCCACATGAGGGCCCAGCTCTGCCCTACATATCCGCGAGCTCAGCAGGCTGGCACAGCGAGAAGCCCTCGGGTTTACAAACTGTGTCAGGCCTCAAGACACCCCCCCGTCTCCCCCTCCCCCTCTGTGATCAACAGCAACCCTGCCACACGAGGGGAGATAATGCGAAGTCTAATACCCCACAGATCCATGTTGTGAAGACGTCAAAATGTGAGTTTCGGTATAAACACTCTCACCAACCTGTAGATGTTTTGTGCAATGAGGCTGTTCAGGATATCGTGAGCTTTGTTTCCTTTACTGTAGCTCCATGATGTCACACCCATAATGTATATAACAGTTGATCATATGATTTAATAATATCATATATCCAGTACTGTAGTCCTGCTGCTGCTGTCAATAATATTGTAGCCTGCCTATCAAGTGCTAATCATAACTGCTAATCAGTTCCCCTCTGGTAGAAATAGGGTGTAATTAAAAGCTGTCGTCCACAGAGACAAGCCCTAGATATGTCGTTGAACTCAATCTTTAATTAATTCACCCAAATAATTTTGTTGGTAGATTTCAGGAAAATAAAACTCATTTGAAGTACATCTTGTTATAGGCTGATCTAATTTGCCAAATCACGTGATAAAAAAACAAAGGTTTTAAAACATAAACAGAATATTAATCCCTGCAGATTACCTTCTTACTAAGAGTGACTTTTGAGTGAATTGCTGTTATTGTTGTTACCAATCACCTTACACAAAGATGACAAGGAACAATACTTCATGTGTACAATGTGCTGTACAGTACATTAAGTAGTATGCCACTTATCCCAGATCAGTTAAATCCAAGAAGACAGATTTCATATGAAGAGTAACAAACTAGAAACATTAATCCAACATTTTAAAAAATGTACAAAAATATGGGAGACGGGAAGCCTCCATCTTACCATCCACCACGACCTGGCAGAGATGTCACACAGCCGCCACCTGTGTCCTGGGTCGCACTGCCTGTCCCCCGCCATGCCTGCGTCACCACGACAACACCAGATAGATGCAGATAAATTAATATAATTATAATATAGGGAGGATGTAGCATCAATCAGGAGCTTTCAGCTCTACTGGAGTGTCTGTACATGACGGTTAGCCTGAGCCTGTGTGTGTGTGCATGCATTTGGTGTGTTTGTGGAGGGACAGGAGATGCAGAGACCCTCTCATAGAGAAGCTCTAACTGTTGCCACATCCAGCCACCAGCACTGTATTGAAGGTACAGTAGCTACACTAATAGTGTGTGTGTGTGCGTGCACGAGTGTGTGTGTGTGTGTGTTTCAGATCTCTTTTCCTCATATTTGATCCATGGTTCCCTTGCTGCACCTAGCCCTACACACATCTTTTGCAATAAAATAACAATGCTTAAACAACAATAATGACTGAATAATGCATGTTTAAAATTTTATTAAAATAACTGAAGATTAAAAAGTATTATTTAAAAATGCCCCTATGTGTGAACCATAGTTTTACTGTTTAACATCATAAGTCTGTTGAATTTCTATATTTATTTTCTGTTAAGTACACTTATATTGTCATCCAAGTTCTAATGTCTGAGCCAGGCTGTCCAATGTTTTGCCTAAATCTATAAATAATTGTTGTACAATCTACCTTTCTAATTGACATCTTATGTAGAGTATTTATTTATTTATTCATACAGTCCACTGCGTTAAAACACAATTATTTCTCATTCACTTGAATGAATCAGTTTATTGTAATTTTCCAATTCTCCTCAGATTAATGTCCATCCCTAGCACTGTATGTTCTCGGTTACCGTGCCGTATTTTGCGGTCTGTTGTAGATCAGTGGGAAGACCTGGCTCTGACAGCCGTTGTGTTTTTCACTAGAGGGGCCACCCATGCTAAACACGTACTCGCGGTCTCAAGCCGTCTCCCCTGCACTTTTTAATGAGACCCGACCAAATAGCTTTTAGTACCGCTCACCTCCCCAGTCATGTTGCTCCTCTCCACCTCCTCGGCACAGAGAAACCAGAGGGAAATCTGTTGCTGATGAACGTAATAAAAACAGGAGAAAGTCATTTTCTTCTGCGGTATAAACATTTAGTCATTCCGCATGAGGACAGCATTATTGTGGATTTTATTTAGTCATGCCTATTATAGAAAATAAAAAGAGACGTCTGAGAGGAGAATTGGGTTTGCCCTTTTGTTTTACTTCGGAGCTGCATCCAGTGGAACGACAGATTTATCTGATGCCTCATATCTCACCCATCAATCTGGCTCCGTGTGTCTGCTTGCCAACCAGTGATGGTCTGTGTATACGTCTGTCTTTCTGCTTACATATCTGTCTCTGTGTCCACTTGGTCTCCACGCTTGCATGTCTGCCGCTATACCAATCTCTCTCTCCCTCTCCCTCTCTCCCTCTCTCTCTCTCTCTCTCTCTCTCTGCTCTGTGTCTCGGTGTCCATCTGTCTATCCGCATTGTCTGTCTGCATGCCAGCCTGTCTCTGTTTCTCTCTCTCTCCCTCTCTCTCTCTCTCTCTCCCTCGCTGGGTTTTGTTGTGTCTGTGCGGATGCAGTTAGGGAAGGACAACACAGACCTGCATGTTAATGCACGGCTTCATTAACAGTCATTGACAGATTGTGAAAGGAGCGCGCCATTAACATTAAATGCGTTCCCACCGCCTCCGCACATCAGCGTGTGTTGTACATGTGTGTGAAGGAGCGGGTGATTGTGCGAGGCCACGCGGGTGCTGTCACCGGGGGGAGGGGGTGGGGGTGGGATGAGTGGCTATTAGGGCCAGTTGTAGAGCGGCGGCGCCCGCTTCCGCGCACCGCTCTTGGCATGGATCCCTAATTTAAGGGACTTTGAAAGCACTAGACGGGACCCTGGTGTGCGACCCCCGTTCTCTGAGCTTACCACCCCCCCTCCTCCCTCCCTGCCCACCATCCCAACCCCACGTCCACCTCTAGCTTACAGTCGGGATTCAAAGCCGAATTCAAACTGCGCCAGGCATCAGCGGGGCCTGCAAGACTGGGCCCGATGCCTAGATAACCCCCGGTAATATGGAAATGGATGGAGTAAACCCCCCCCCCCCCTCCCCAGCCCCCTCCTCTGCACAGTCCCCGGTGGACCCACTCACACATACAGGTCCCTGCATTACATATAGCTCTTGATTTTCCATCAGACCCCGTTCACCTCTGAAACGTTCCTGCCAGCGGAGCAGCTCTCTGTTGGCTGGGCACGGCTGTGCGTGGAGCTGGGCTGTTATATAAGCGCGCCAGATCCCCTCCTGTGCATTCGCACCGCGGGGTCAAGAGCTCAGGCTGGGAGCCGCTGATAACTCCTATAGTGAAGTGGACCATTCAGAGAAAGTTTCTGATAGCAGCAGCGAGGATAAGCTGCTCCACAGATACAGTACCTATACACACACACGCACCCATGAGGGTTAGCTATAAAGGAGTTCTGGTGCTGTTAGAGGTCTATAGGCGATGTTGGTGTGTATAATATTCTGTGGTAATGAGGCTCTTTCTCAGCCCCCAGGCTGGGCCCAGCTTCGGCTCTGTAATCACACAACATCATTTTTCCACTCAAGGCTAAATTTAAGCCTGGGGGACAGGATACACTAAAATTCCAAAGTTTACCCTCTCCCTCGCTCTCCCTCGCTCTCCCTCGCTCTCCCTCGCTCTCTCCCCCCGCTCTCCCCGGCTCTCCCTCACACACTCCTGCCGTAATTTGTCTGCCCACTGGTTTCACTTATTAAGTTTCAAAAGGTTTCTGGGCAACGTGGTTTGAGAAAGGGGGAAAAAAAGGAGCCATGGCATTTTTTTGGCACACCACTCTGCCCATCTTGCCCAGAACGAGGGGGTTACCATGGCATCGGTGGGCACCTCATAAAGCAGACCATTGTTGGGGCTTGTGTGCATATGTGTGTGTGCTTGTGCTTGCGTATGCATGTGTGTGTGTGTGTATGTGTGTGTATGTGTGCCACATTGAGTTGCATGGCAACCACCTCTGGGCACCATTGCGACAGAAACTCAAATCTTACAGGCTGTGCCAGGCTGTAATGCAATCATATACATTAACTTTCCTTTTTCACTATTTTAGAACAGTTCTTTTCCCTTATTCTCTACACGTCTCACTGTCTCTCCAGCTGTCACTCTCTCTCTCTCTTTCTCTCTCTCTCTCTCTCTCGCTCTCTCTCTCTCTCTGTCACTCTCTCCGTATCTCTCTCTCTCTCACACACACACACACACACATACTACCAATACCCACACACCGATTTCTACTAAGTCCATAAGTCTGTCAGCACATTACCAAGGAATTAAAAGCTTACACAATCGCTACACAGATCATGATTTATCATTTCCAAACAGAACTGCAACAGGTTGTCTACGCTTGGCAAAACTAAAATCATACTGTTTTTGTCTTTCAGTATTAGCACTGCTAACAGATTTTCATTGAGGCTAGGAAATGACTGAGGTACTTGCATAGCCTGCTTAACGCATGGCTACCATAATTAGAAAATGGGCCCAAAATCTAAAATAACCTGAGGGGGAAAGTAGAAAGATTTTATTTTCTTGTCTCTTTTATCCCATTCTATTAGCAGAGAAGGGGTAGAATGCAGTTTTGTTTGTAATTGTTTCGGTCCAAATAGCCCCAAACACTGAGTTACTATGTGTGAAAACCTGGAAACAATTTGTGGTTCCCTTGGAAAAAAAAGGAATGGAGAGAAGCAAAGCAGCTATGTTCGGTTTGTAAAAGTTTGGTAGGGGTTAAACAGAGTGGGTGACAATAGCCTTGACAGGTGTCTGTGTTCTGGCTCAGTGGAGGACTTCTATTGGAGTTTAGTTCAGGTCTGAATGTAATTTGTGATTGTAGTTTGTTATAGAATAGATAAAGCAGTCTGAACGGTCTGAAGGAGGACATGGGTACTCTGGCATCCTCTGCTGGTACGTTAAGAGAACTACATTTCCATTGTGACAAAGTGAGGTGTGATCAATTAAAGGTGAAAAAAGTAATCCCATGTAACGTTTTTTTTAAATCAGACAGATCTATCTATCTATCTATCTATCTATCTATCTATCTATCTATCTATCTATCTATCTATCTATCTATCTATCTATCTACAATGTATGTGCACCTGTATAACACAATTTTTATATTTTCTATTTTGACAAGACTCCTTTTACCTATGTAGAGAAGAACAACATGCCTAAGGAAGAGCAGGTCATTAGGATCACATTACAAAACTAATGCATGCAACCACCTGGAATAGAATCTTGTTTGCCAAAAATACATGCAATATTTAGCCAGGGTGAGCCTGGTTCTTATGTGTATGTGTTACATACACAAACACACACACACACACACACACACACACAAACAGCATTATGCAGCATGTGGCTCACAGATTAATGCTCCAAATAAGGCTCGCTCCTGTTCTTAACAGCATGAATGCCCCCTCTGTTTGCGTACAAGGCCCGAGTAAGAGACGGTGGAGGGATTTGAGACGGTTCTTGTATCTCCCCTTGTGCAGAAGGGACATCCTATTATTAACTGAGAAGCTAAGGGAGGGTTTGCTCACAAAGGGTTAAAACCTGTGCGTTTGCTTTGGCATAACACACAGAATTGTCTATTTTTCCCCTAATACATGTGGAAAACGGCCCCAAACAGATTTTAGTGGAAGACAGGTGCCAGCAATGCCATCTGCTTCCCGTTTTACCTCCCGACTTCTCCGCCCCTCCTCTCCCCCTCTTCCACTCTAATTTACCCCTCCATCCAAAATCACCCAGGTGTCTCTCCTCTTCCCCTTACACCAATGAGCTTGAATGTTCCTCCCATACCCCCTAGCAACCCATCCGGCCCGTTGGGGCACAAGGTTCAATACCTGGATGAAAAGACAGAAATCCAATAAATATGTGGATACATCAGATGTGTGTGTGCTTGCTAAATCAAGGTGATAACAGCTATGATTATACCCACAAACATGAAGGGTTTGTTGTTTAAATGTGGGCACTAATAGAGCAACCAAACCTGTACCACACACAATACACAACGCATTCCCTTCTCACTGAGAAGCCATCATGCACGTTTACCTCAGGTGACCCTCATGGTCCATGAAACTTATCAAAATCATCTCTTCTTTTCAAATGACCTCTTGGCCTCGGCATATTGCGGGTGTCAATAAACGTCTATAAAAAGGCTTATGGGAGGGCCTTTGCTGCCAGATACAGGAACATGTTGGGACATCACATTTATGTTCCATGGTATAAACCTCTTGATGTGCACGTGAATTACATTTCAAGTGTGTTTATGACAATATTGTATGCGGCAGTCAATTGACTATTTCCTAGCATTCCATTATAGTGAGCAAGTATATTGAGGCAAAATAAGGCTAGTTCTCATAAAATAAATATTAATTTTTCTAGCTCACTAGATCACTTATGAAAATATATTCATGTAAAAGTGAAAACATATTGTTGGCTCCACTATTGCAGTTACCCGAAGTGAAGAGGGCCAAGCCTCATTTAAAGTGTGGCGCCTGTGTCATGGCACTCACTTCCTAGGCACAGTCCATCTCATAACTTGAACCTGTGGTTTTCCTCTTTCTGGAAGGAGTCTGCCCGTTAGCACAAAGGTGTGTCCTAAATGAAAGGAAGAACGTAAACAAGCCAGGTGACCAGTTGCAAATGAGCTCGCTGCAAATGCTCTACAGATTACATATTCTGTGCAGGAGCCCAATCTCCCTCACCAAAAGCTACAAAAGGAAAACTAAACACAGTGCCAGGCAATGCTATAAAGAGTTGTTGAGACTTGTTGTTTTTGTTTTGAGGGCCTTACCCTGTGCAGGTGCTCTTTTCAAAGGCTAAACACTTCTTGGCCAATCATGAATGTCGTGGGCCCGGGTGTTTGTTTGGGTGTTCTTTTATTGTATGCTTGGTGTCTGTGCCTGCTTGATGCCCAGCAAGCTTCTCTTTCTCTGTGAAGTACACATTTTTCACAGAGCACAAGCCTTTTAAAGAGTATAACCTGCTTAGAATGAATATAGACTTTCTTGGCGAGATGGAGAGAGAGAGAGAGAGACAGAGAGAGAGAGGGAGAGAGGGAGAGAGGGAGAGAAAGAGAGAGCGAAAGAGAGTGAAAGGGAAAGATAACTCAAATATATTTCCTCTGTCAGCAATGTTCATTTTAGAGTATGTTCTCCAGACGTTGTGGTGTGACAATGTGGTCATAAGATGCATGTTTTAAAATGGAACGATAAATCATTTTAAAGTCACAGTTGCCATTGAATGGATCATCTCTTCATGGACAAAGTCCAGCACCCGAGACAATTATTAACTTCCCTGCACTCTATATCCTTGTGACTTGTGTGTCACTCAGTGTATTCTTTCTATACAAGGTTCAAATCCAAACAAATACTTGTATAATAATGCTGTAAAGAATACTGTTAATTATTGATAGAAGATGGTTTTTCAGTTCATCTCTCTAGCTAAATGCCAAATGCATGTGGCCTATAATCTGTGTGTGTGAGTGAATTCATCAGCATGCTGGATGTCAGGAGGCTGTTGTTGTAGCCAAGCAGCTGGGCAACACGATGACACCCTCTGTGGCGAGGGCACAGTACGGGCACAGCCTGCCCTCTGAGCTGCACACACTCATTGCAGAAGATGCTACAGTATAGCAAGCCGTGCTTTAGGTGTGTGCGTGCGTGCGCGTGTGCGCGTACGTGTGTGCGTGTGTGTGTGTGTGTGCATGTTTTTGTTCATGAATGTCATTGGAGAGGCAGCTGTCCGACGTAAAGCTTCGCCCACTGTTCCGTAACGTTACTCGAGTGCACAGGCCCAGATAATGGCCAACAAGAAGGAAAACCTGAACAAACGCTCTCCACTCTGAAAGATAGGGGAATCTCAAAACAGGCTGACTTTGCCAAAGCCTGCGTAAAATCCCCCCGTATCACTCCGCATCATCCGGTGAGGCGGCGTCCGGCTTCATTGGAGAGTAATCCTTGAGATTATATCCCTGCATGGTGGACAATGAGCATATTGTTTTGATCTTGTTGCTGTAATCCAGCTCAGAGCCATATGCAATAGATGGCGAGGTTCTCCAGAGTGCGTGAGAAGTGAATAATACGCTGTCCATTCTTAGCACAGCAATCCATCTGCCATCGTCTCCCTGTGTCTGAAACACATCTATCCTGAAATCTAATAAAGCAGCGGTGTTCTCAATAAAAAAGAGACTATATATATATATATATATATATATATATTTAAATATATACATGTATAGATGTATAGCATAGTATAGTATAGTAGACATACTAATGCTACTTTAGTGATACAATGTATGTATGCGTGTGTGTGTGTTTATTATTTTTTAATTAGTTCCAGATTTTTGTCCTGGCATGCAGAGGGAACCATTATGACTATAGTAATGTTTTTATTCTAGATTTATTTAGCCTTATCCAGATTGATATACATCATGCAAACAAATTAGCTCCAACGGCACCACAACACTGTACAATAATTCATTTTTCCAAGAATCACGTCCATTTAAAAAAAATCATTTTAGCTTTGCTCATAACCCCAAGTGCTCTTATGGAAGGGGAGATAAAAACAAGGATGGGGTGAAGCCATCTGTTTTACGGTAGAATGAGAGAGACGGGGAACAAAATGTGGAGGAGCCAAGCCTCATAAAGAAACCGCCGACTCAGGCCAAATTGTCAGTCAATCAGTGGATGAGACGTCATGCTAGCCAGACATGCTAGACAGTCAGGCGGTCTTGCCTGAGGAGGAATCCTTCTATTGAATGTGCCTGAGCAGCTCCGCTGAATCACCGCTACACAATCCGCTCTGATAGGTTTTGTTCTCATGCATCACTCCGGGTTTCCTTAATGAAAAAGCCAAACATGCTGCTGTAACATTGGGTGACAAGGGCACCTTGGGTTTGCAGATGTTCATGCCGATGACAGATGGCGCCGGCGCAGCTAAGGGAACGGTGGGAGTGATGTCTATGCCAGCCTGGTGCCACTTGCGCCCCCTCTTAAATTCCCCCCTGCACCACGGTCCCCATACCCAAATTGACACGTTTGTGTGAGCTAGACAGATACATGCACGGAAGCACACGCACACACACACACACACACACTCGCATGCAAATAACGCATGCACACAAACATGACTCAGCAAGGTCAGAGGTCAACGGGATTGGCATTCTGCAAGGTGTTCCAGGTAGGATCAGGTGATAAACGGATGCTTAAGCCTATGATTTGTCACACAAGGGCGACATCCCTTGTTTTCATGTATTGTTTGTTTGATTCAAGGCAGTGAGAATCTTATTCACTCTCTCTCTCTCTAAATATTTACCCTACCACTGTCGTCCGGGTCAAACTGACCCACCGCACTACCTTGTTGGGCCAGCAGAAGGCGCCCACCGTAGCACGGACATATGACGTGCTGTGGCTGGCGCCTTCTGCTGGCACACCAAGGTAGTGCGTTTGAAACCCGAGGACAACGGGAGGGTTAATCGTCTTTTCATTGGTCCTAAAATGTGAAAATAGGAAGGTACTGCTGCGACTATCACCGTCACTATTCAATTCATTTGTCTGCTCCTAACCATACACATTGCATCTGGCAGGAGATTTAATGGTCGCTGATGACAAATGACAACAAGCCAACTGTCTGGTGAAACTGGCCTCCGTTCAGTTGACCCAGAGATAGCAGTGGCACTTACAGTCTGACTGAACCAGCGGAGAAGCAGTGATTGATTACATCAATCAACGTCGGCGTGCGACGGACGAGGCGGGCTCCAGGGTCTTTGGCGTGAGATGAACGTACAGTAACTCAACCGCACAACACGTTATAGTCAGTAATGACAGCTCTAAGTTCCAAAAGGAGGGGATTGTAAATATTTGCCATTTGTGTGCTATAACGCTGAACTAGACAGATGACTGGCGCATGTGCCCCAGGTAGCCTCAGGATGGCTGTGAGCAGGTAGAGGCGATAATTACCTCCATTCATCTTCACTGGACCCCAGCACTGTGTTATGAGAGAGCACCAGAGTGCAGGCCCGCTTTTGATGAATCTCCTCTTAAATTAGCAGTCGCTGGCGGATCGAGGGCCTCCATCAATCCGTATGCTCCCATTCATCATCTCATTAGGACCCAGGGTCAGCCAGCATGGGCCTGTGGACTCCCAGTGAGGTTGGTAGGAGGGACTAGAGGGCTCCACCAAAGCTAAACATTTTGGGGATGCTATCAAGGTTGTTTACAAGTCTGTCATATCAGCCACATTAGATTGTTGTTTTTTTTACACTACGCTACAATCTGTTCATCCCCCCTGGCTATTCGATCATTTGTCAACCCTTATTTTAATGTATCAGAGGCAGGGAATGGCCCAGTTGTTTACCACCCTGGGAAACGGTTGCCATTATAGACCGTGAAGCAATGCCAACTGCTGATGCAAAGCTGGCGTGTGTATATATTTGTAAAGGACACGTCTCTGTGCCTCCAGGTGTTTACATAAGCGCGAGACGCAGAGGTTCGTCCATGCAAGTTAATTTGGTTCAAATGTTACCGCTATTAAGTGGCAGAACGCAGGAAGTGCAGTGGGGGCTCGGGGGGAGTCCCAGCCGGCCATTCAGACTGCGCTGTTTGCTGCAAAGTGAGCAGAAATAAAGGCTCCCTGTGGGATACACTCCTCTGCGCACTCCCCCTCTCTATCTATCTGCCCAGGTGGATGAATCGTTTAAAAAGCCACAGTCATTGCTGCCCCCTGCCCGCAGACTCAATAGGAGAAGCCAGCAGGGTGTGAAGACCCCCCTCCCGCAATAAAAGAAATCTCCCGTTGCGCTCTGAACACATCGCTAACTGGATCTCCATGTGGTTCATCCATTACTGTAAAATACTGTGCGCTACACCCCCCTCAGACATACAGTGCGGTACCCCCCACCCTTATAAGACCGCTTACGTTGGCAGTTCTGAATTGTGCTACGTCCAAGTTTAACATCAGCTGGGGGGAGGGTAGGAGGAGGCAGTTGGGGGTGTTTAAAAAGCAGCTCTGTGGTGAGCTGCAAGAGTGATCACAACCACAACGCTTCACTGATAGAATACACACATGGGGAATTTACATACACTCCATAGCGAGATGGCTTTATTGCGTTGACCACAGACCTTTCTGTATTTATAGTACCACATATTGAGAAATGAACGATGCCAGAGTCTACATTGTAGATTTTTCACTTTTTGGCATGGTTTAGCACACACAATCCAAAGTGAATTAGATGTATTGAGGAGCAGGTCGGGGTTAGGTATCTAAGGATGAGTACTGGTAGGCCCAACCGAGGATCCTTCAGTTGGGTAAAACACCCAGACAATTCTGCATGAGCTCATGTCTATTGTCAAGGACAGCATAAAATGTGCATGTGAAGTTCATAGATCATATTCACTCATCACCAGAGCCCATGCTGATTACCTTATTTTTTCTTACTGCTCACAGTATGGCCACAGTGTGTCGTCATTGCTGGGAAATGGGATATTTTTGGACTCCGATTAATTTTTTTTATTTTTTATTTGTCCTGATCCATCAGCTGACAAAAAGAGTGGTTCATTTAGACTACATTTATCATTATTTATTTGTACAAATAGTAACAGAGGCTTGCAGATTGCAGAGAAACAAAAGAAAAAACAAAAGAATTACAAAAAACATTTATGTTTGTGTGATAGAGTGATGGGGAATGAACTTTGTTTTATATATATATA
>JAODUG010069286.1:0-13652 GCA_027564795.1 Aphredoderus sayanus
TATGAATTGTGTTAAGTATTTTGATAAAACCAGCCTAGTTTGCAAAATTGTGTTTTAGCAATTGGAAATAACTGTAAAATGTACAAGATGACTGTAATGATCACTGTTGTTAGTGTTTTTTAGGTCAGTATGTTGTGTTTGACAATGTGTTTTGTTGGAGTTTTGGTGGTTGTAGTGAGTTGTGGGGATGAGATGAAATGTTTTGCACCTTGCATGTTGGTAATGCACACTGTGTGAAGAGTTTTGTTAATGTGGTTTCTGTATTGTTTGATGCATGTAAGCAATCGAGAAAAACTCTAAGTGAAAACAAATATGTTTTCATTATGCATTAACCATTAACAGATTGCTAAATGACATAAGTAATGTTTAGACAAGTTCAGATTTGATCAAAAGCAGGTTAAGGGGGTGTCATTTGTTACCATGGCAAATTTGGGCCTGTTTAGCCCTTTGAGACTGTAATGTGATTAAGGGCTATATAAATAGACTTAACTTGACTTGATTTGAAATGAGAGTATATAATATGAATCTTATTAGTAAATTGCAGTGATTTAAAACAAATGTGTAGGCCTATTCTTTTTTAAGAAACGGCTATGGAACAAATAGCAAATCTAGAATTTTGAGCAAGAAAATATCATTTACTTAGAAATTAACTCAGATTCATATGAAGCTGACATAAAACACAAAATAATTACTGCAGAGAACAGTTTTCAAAACACAATTTGTAAGCATGTTATTTCCACACAAAAAAAACACTATTAACAGCATGGACTACAAAAAACAAATACTGGAAATAGTTTACAACTGTACTCCCTTAAATGTCTGGACATCACCTAAGCTGTGGTGTCTGTAATGCTACAAATAAAAGGAGATGCACCCTCTTGGAGAGCCATCTTTCTCTTTATGAGACAGGAACCCTACTCATGCCTGCCCCTGTGCACCCTGTTGCTAGGCAACACGTTCAATTCCAGTGTTTTGTGCATCCAAGGAACTCTGGGCTTCTGTGCAAACCTACAAATCATCAGGTCCTCCATTAGTCGAGCTGTCAACAGTCCTGATGATATAAGACAAGTTCATACAACATCAAACACATCATAAGTAACTGCAAACATAAGATTTTTTTGTCCAATATACTCAAGAAATGTTTGGAAACCTGACAAATAGGATAAGGAACCATGATTTGTGCATGTTAATTCAAACATAATTTTCTTGCCCATAATATTATTTAAACTGAAACTTAATGCACAACGTAACAATGTAAATAACAACAATGTAAATAGCAGAAACAGTATAGACAATTTTACTGTTAAAATCTTAAAGCTGATTCTCATGTATCCATTAGAAAAATGTCACACAAACCATTTGGCATTGCAAATGCCTGTTTGCTCATGTGAAACCAAATCACTTGTCTATTTACAGTAACAAGTAATGTTTTTCTTTTGTTAAGTTCTAACATTGGTAACATGATCCACACCCATTTGAGTTTGGTATCGGTGAGTAACAACAAGACAGGTAACACTGACATTAACACACCCAATAGAAGGGTCTATTGGGTGTGTTAATGTCAGTGTTACCCTTGTCTGAAAGAAAATACAACGTCCATGCACATGTTGTACTTCATACTGGATTCTGCCCACACTTGACCAGGGTCCATGTGAGTGATGAGTCACTTTGTGCTTCTTTAGATGGGCAACCAGTTCAGCCTCCCACTGCCTTTGTTAAATATACTTTGTTCCCAACCCCATACATATTCAATTTCACAAAGCAAAACACAATGAAGGAACATGTTGCATTTATAGTTCTTTTAAGGATGCCATTCTGAACAGTGCTTCTCTGTTTTATCAGAAACCTTCAGGTTTTCCTAGAATACTGACTTTGTATTCTGATCTTGACTTTGGTCAAATTCACAAGTGCAGGTTGAATAAGTAAAACAAACAATGCTGTAATAACACAAAACAGTGTTTGAAATTACTGTTTTTGAAAAGTAATATAATTTATGTTGCTGAGGCCTTGCTTTACAATCATCCAACCATGTTATGCAGATATTCATCACCCATACTCCTAATAACACACATCTAACTTTCATCACCTCAACTCTTTACTCATTGGTCACTCACCGGGAATATTACGTTGGTTAACAGGTCATAAAAATAAGAAATAAATCTTAACTGGTATAGTGGGTGTAGCGCTGAAAACGTATTGCTCCTATTAAACACATGCAGACATTGACAATACAGAGCATCATCAAGAACACGTGACATCCATGTCTGAAACCAATAAAAAAATTAAACACAAAACATGGGGCTGACTATGTTTCAGATTTTCTAGCATTCCAGATCTCTCCAGACACTATTATGAGCCATTTTCTGATTTCATAGACAGGAAATGTTTAGGGAAGGGCATGTATCTGAATTTCAAAGGGACCTCATACAGTAAGAGGAATAGCAACTACATGCAATGTTTACAAACACTTTCTGTGAAAATGATAGCGATGGGACTGACCTCATATGCACTGATCTGGCAGCAAACCTTTATATGGAAAACAAAACAGCCCTCTGTAACACGAACACACCTTAAAGTGCATACTGCATTCTTTCCGCATGGGCCTCAAACATAACTCTGAATGTAGAACACTATCATGGAGTACAATTATTAAATGTGTTTTCACTCCCTTCAGAATCTAAATGTTGCTAAAAAGTAATAATAAAAAAAATACCAAAATCATAGTAAGAATAGCTACAAATGTGAAATGACATGGCCTTTTAAAAGTGAGGGGTTTTTGCAGATTGACAGAGGACAGAGGTCAACATACAACTCATTCTGCGGCACACTTTGCGCCCCTAAGATGGTTAGGTTACCCCTTGGTTATAGCAGTCCTCCACAGCCCGTGCCATTCACATAATGGCACAGGTCTTGTTCTTGTCTTTGCTGAAGGAGGAGGTAAGGAGCTCGGTCTTGCTGGGCAGCTGGAGTAGCCTCTTGGAGAGCCGTCGGACGGGGCTGGGCTTGACAGCTGGCTGCAGCTTGTTCATGCAGGCCAGGGCCGCCATTCGAAATACACTGTGGATGCTCTTCTCTGACGTGAAAGCAGAGCATTCCAGGTAAGTCTCTGCTCCCAGCTGTTTGGCCAAACAGGATCCCTGTAGGGAGAAGGAGAAATTGCATGTGTGAAGATGTAGGATAGATTGGTCAGATTACAGAAGATGTTTGTCCATCTCTATAGATGCCTTCCTGTGATTGGTTGTCCTTTAAGTAATTTATTATGCTCCCTCAACTCGTGGCGCAGTAAAGTATGATTATTACAAATGCACATAATATACACAAACCAGTGTATATAATTGCGCATTTGTGATGAAGTGATACACAGTATGAAACAGCAGACAGGGAGGCAAATAGACCCAGAGAAGAATCAAGGAACAAACCTGTTCGTGGGAGATAGGCATCTGCTTCTGATTGGCTAGCTCTAATAGTGTGCACACATCTGTGCGGAGGTCTGTCTTGCAACCTATCAGGAGGATTCGTGTGCTGGGGCAGAAATCTAGGATCTCTGCCTTCCACTGCAAGGAAAAGACAGAACTGTCAAATGTTGCAGAATCCAGACAGTAATACATGGTTTCAGGTTATGTGTGGATGCACTGACTAATATGATATCTAGCAGCAAACAACTATTTTCTATGCAAGGAGTAATTGTATCCTGAGCAGAGAATGAAATTACACTCCCTCTGTGTGTATTGTAATCCGAGTTCCTCTGTTCTTTTTCATATCCATGCCTTTTTTGAGATGCTGGTGCGCATAATGTGACAACTCGTGGTACAAAGTCATGTAGAGCCACTTTAAAGAAAAATCAGCAAAGCTACCACATGGATATTGTCCCAACATCCATCTAAATTAGCCGTCAATACCTTTTTCAGTGTACTGTCCATTGTGTCCGGTCGGCTGATGTCAAAGCACAGGAGCACTGCATCCGAGTCGCTGTAGCAAAGGGGCCTGACGTTGTCATAGTATGGAGAGCCTAGAAAGACACAAACCCAGTCTTTTAAGAATATCATTCATCCTCAAGGAAATCAGAACAAAGGATAATGCATTTAGACATGCTGAAGGACAGAGGCACAGCTTTGGGAACAAGCATAGAATCCTCCCCCATTCAAAAGTATTATTCCATCTTATCATATGAAAAAGAATTTTGTTTAAGTTGTCTTGTGATAAGACCAGTCTTGTCAGTGTCACATAATGATAACACCTGAATGACGCCCACATGTATTCGTAGTTGCTGAATCGTATTTAAGTCGTACTTAAATCTCAATAAACTGTGTGTGACCCTCTTGAGTGCATGACAGAGGAAGGCAATCTTAAAAACAGACCAAACAGGATGTCCGCACTGTTTTTTGTTCCCCTGCTACCAAATCACTTTCTACATGGTATCTATTTTCTACTAAAGTCTATTAATATAAATAGACAAGAGGAACTTGCATTGACTTTCTAGAAAGACAAAAACAAAAAACAAGGAATTGTACTATTAAGCCAGGATGCATCAAAGAAGTTTCTAGGATAAAGAATCACTTATCTCAACAGGAATTTGGCATTACCTTGTATGCAATTCTAAATATAATTACCACTATGAAAATGCAAACTGTACACACATGTACAACTTATAATAGTTTAATAGTTTGTTGATCAAACCGATATTGATCCAATGGGAATGTGCTTGAGACCTCTGAGAGCCAAGTTGAAAGCCTCAAACCTACAGTATAGTGACAGATAAGGCTGTCCACGTCTTGATGAGGCACGGACTCACTGAGATGAAAAGCATGTGGCACACATCAGAATGGCCACAACATCCTCCCACTGCACAACACAATTCAGCGGCACAACTTAACAATCCTAAAAGTACCGCTTTAACAAAAAAATTTAATAAATAAAAAAGACATTACAGTATAAAAGACACCTGTGAACCGCACAGCCATGTCTTGCAAGACAAAGAAACATATATGGGGAGGGGTCAAATGCGAATGTGTGTTTGCTCTGTAATTACCTGGAGAAAATACCTTAGAATGTTTCTATATAAGCCTACAGATAACGGCTAGAAGGAATGCATGGTTTTAGTTACACACGATATTTTAAGCCTTGTTCATGCCTTCTGTTCATACTGTAAGCTATACATATACATGCCACACAAAACACCCCCACACACCCCCTACCTGTCCAAGGCAACCCCTTTGCCTGTGAATAAGGCCCCATCTTGCAGACCAGCTGGTACGGCTCTCACCAGAACACCAGAACACCCCAGCCAGAGCTGTTATGAAAACAATCTATTCCACTCACCTTCCTGTTTATATTGATTTTGTTCTTTATTTCTACAAAGCTGCCATTTTATATATATATATATATATATATATATATATATATATATATATATATATATATATTATTTATTTATTTATTTTATTACTATAAATAAATTAATTAGATGGACACCTTAAGCACACTTAATGCAATATGCATTATTAATTAACAATTCAATAAAAGAGCATATGTAACCAGAGAGAACCCTGCCTATATGTGGCCTTAAGTAATCACAGGGTTGGCAGACAGTGGAAGATTAGAAATGTGTCGTATTCCTATTGATACTGATGTTGGATGATGCATAGTATACTTGATGATAATTTACCCTTTGCCTAAGCCTTAAGCCTTACAGGGACAGCTAGATAAAAAAAGATTCTAAATAACTAGGCAAGCCTACATAAGCCTACATGTGTAAACCTATTCTAAAACAAACATTGTTATTATGGAAGTAACGCCACAGATTCTACATCCTTTATTGTGGTAGAAACTGGACTCAGGGTTACCATTCAAACCAATGGCACTTTGTCTAACAGTTAGACAAAGTATCTCTGCAGTGTCTCTTGTGAGAAGTTAGACTCTAACTTCTCACAAGAGACACTGCGGAGATACTTGTGAAAGCCCAGACAATCAAACAGGATAAACAGGTAGTGATTTCTTGGTAAACTACAACATAATGGACACGTTAACCTATTCGCTGTAGTTGTCAAGCCTGGGGGTAACTGTTTTTTGGTCTATGCCATTGGTATACCAAAGTCCATGTCACTTCAACTTAAAGTCGTGTTATTTTCTGCAGTTTATGACCTCACCTGATGTGTCCCAAAGGCTGAGCTCCACGCGTTGGTCCTCCAGCTCCAGGCAGGCTGTATAGTTCTCAAACACAGTGGGCACGTATGTCTGAAACGATTTAACAGAAGGAGTATTAGTGCCTCAATGCATATGTTTTTCTTAAATAAAACTGTTAGGTATTACACACAAGTATGCATTATAAAATAATGAACTGAATTAAACCACCCAGGATTGCGGCATTTATAGAGCAGGTAGTCATATAAATCGCATACCTCTGGGTAGCAATCCTTAGCCAAGACTTGTAACATTGCTGTTTTGCCGCATTGAACATCTCCAACCAGCACTAGTTTACATCTCGCCATAAAAGAATGTGGAAGTCTTCTTTCCTTCATTGTGACAATAAAAATATTGCGTTCTATGAAAGTATGAACAAATTAATGTAAAACTTTACAAATCCACGGAGGGATGGCTGTTCGTTTTGAAAACAATCCACAGGACGCTGTGGGTCATTCAAACAACTCAGACGGGGAAGAACGAATGGAAGAATAACTGCAGGGGGACTTTATATAGAGCGCCAGCCAATGAGCGATGCCCTGTACAGGCGAATAAGCAAACTGCATTCTTAGCATCCTAAAAATGTACTCACACGTTGTGTCTGGGATGGCTTGTTAAGGGTTTAAAGAGGGTTAATGCGTAGTACATTACATGTATCACATTTGTTGTAAAGATCATTACATTTACGTTTGACTGCCCACTTCCCTCTCTTTGTCTCTCACAAAAACTCTGAGCATGTGATATCGACAAAATGTAATATGCCTATAATAAAAACCAAAGAAATATACTACATTTTACAAATAATTATTTCTTCCATGGATGGAGCAAGCATGCCGGTGTGGCTCTGGACTGTACTCCCACGCATTTATTTGAAAGAATTACAGGTAAGGAACGAAAGTATTGCGCTTTAATTGAATGTAGATGCTAACATCACTAGGTCACACTTGTAAGTGATACTATTATCCTACTGACTCAGCGTGAAGTAGATTAAATACCAGATATTAAATAATACTGCCATCCAGTGGCTATAAAGACCATTACAATTAGAATAGTTTTGCATTTAAAAGTGAGTGCACTTATAGGGTGAAATTACTCATGATAAGTGACATAACCTAGAGTAATTATATAAAAATATTCAGATTCTTTAGAAAACATTAAATGTGTTAAAGTATTATTAAAGAAGCTAATACAGCTCAGTTACATATTTCAGACATGCTGAAATATATGGAGTATGTCCTCAGTTTTCAAAGTAAATTCAGTTCATGTGCGTTACTGTTGTAAAAAAAAAAAAAAATTGCTAAAACTATCCATTGTACATTTTTTGTCACAAAATAGTTTCTCTATGCTATTTGGACTTCTGGACCTTTAAAAGATTTAAAAAATACTATAGTATTGCTCTCATACTGTACACAGAGCTGTTATAGCAAATGTAGTCTATATAATATTTGTCAAATAACATGACATCGATACACTTGGAACAGAACAGTTGGCATTTAATGTTAAATATTTTATAATACATTTTATTTTATTTTTTTGGGACATCCAACATTTTCCACATTAATGCTAATAATAAGAATTATGTAAAACATATGTACACTGCGCAGTACAAATTAAATTAGCCAAGCTCAGGTTAACAAATTTTGTATATAAAAAAAGAAGAAGAAAAAAAAAAAAGTTTCTCTGACCATACATTAACTGCATATGTGTAAAGTAAACAAATTCACACATAATAGTACACTTCCACCTTCAGAATTGTATTGTGAATGATAGCTTGAGAACCATTTACACACTGCAAATTTGCACAGTCGTGCACAAACTATAACTGGTTGCTGATTGCTACCGTTGGATTTGAATGGGGACTTAATAGAACAGGAAAGGATAAATAGTCCTTTTCAAACTTTAGAAATGTCCCCTATACGCCATTCCTCAATTACACTCAAGGCCTCACTGGTTGGATGGAGAGGAGACTGCCAAATTTAAAGTGCTGGATAACAGGAAACTTCTCCATGCACTCTGCCTTGTACATTCGGATTAGACCCTGGTTGACCTTTGACCAGTTAGGGACAGCACTGATGTTCCACAACTGGTTAGAGTGCTCTGCAAATGGACCTGTCTTCATCTCATTAATGAACTTGATGCACTCTAAAAAAATGTAGTCGTGGTGATGCTCATTCACCACCCTCTCGTCAACAAAGTGCCGTGGCTCCAGAGTTGGGTGATCGACTAACTGGGCGCTACCCCAAATGAAGGGAAGGAATTGGAAGTCATCTAGGCCCCAGACACCCTGGCTTCCAGCGGGCTCCATTCTGTAGGCCTGCTGGAGTTTTCGCATCACAGAAAGATACCGGTTAAACACCTTAAAGATTATAGCCATTTGATCATCTACTCTGAGAGCGCCTATCTTGCAGAGACAGCAAAGAAAAGCAGCAAACGCAGCTTCGTGACCAGTCCCATAGTCTATCCTGGTGGGGTTTCCCACAGACTCTTTCAGATACACCGCTATCTCCGGAGCTGCTGGACGCTGTTCGGCTGGAAGCACTGCTGACACCAATGCATCTGCCTCCCGGTCTAGCTGGTCATACCAGGTCCTGAAGGCCTTATTCCCAAAACGCGATGGCTGATCAACAGGAGGGGTCTCGTCAATCCAACGGTCCAGGGTGTCAAGCAAACCTAGAAGTTTTACTACTGTTTCAGACACATTGTATTCGCATGTGAGCTTCTTTCCCTTCACACCCTCATTGAGCGTTAAAATGAATCCCATGTAGTCAGCATATGCTTGAGATCGTTTCCATTTTCCCATGTCAGTAACCATACTTATTTCTTTCTTTGGTATCATAAAATTGAGGTTAGCTGAAGTTGTGGATGTACCATCCTCAGGAGAAGCTCTTGACTGAAGTTCTGTTTCCGCCATGTTTGCAGAGCCTTCGTGCGCAATGAAAAATAACACTTGAGCCTTAACAGGATAGCCTACTGTACCTTGACTGTGCACTAGACTGCAGTAACAGTATACCGTAACGTTACTTCCGCTTCATGTTAATTTCTAGTGGAGGTTTACAAGGGTTAATCAAATGTTTAGAAAGTATCCCTAAACAATGTATGCACCACAATTGTACACTTTCTTGACGTTAAATTGTTTTAATTATTTCCTTTTCCTCTTAACGTATTTTTTCCTCCTTAAGGGGCTGTACACATTATGGCTGCATTCAAGATGGTGTAACGTTCACTTTATGTTAAATTAACGATAACGGCAGTGGATTGAACGCCGTCCGGTTACAAACAGGGCTTTTCAGGCTGAGCATAGTACATGGCTATACATGAAAAAGCGATCGTTTGGTGGTTTTCTGATTTGTTGTGTGTTCAGCTGGAGCTTACTGCTATTGCTATAATGTTACATGATGATATATGCTGATATGATATGCTGCCACAAAATATGTCCCAATTGTTCGGAAGGATATGTCCTGTCCATAATGGTCGTGTAACTGTGAACATAATCCGAATTATTATTTCATCTATGTATTGCACGAACAATTGCAAGAACATTAAAAACGTTCAGTTGACTGAATGCAGCCGTTGACTAGAGAAGACATGGCAACGTCATTGTCTAACCCGGGTGTTCTTCCGGTTTCTTTGAGACTTTCGCGCGCGTTCTCGGTGCAAAACCCCGTACCACCTGTCAATATATTTCCCGATAACGTTATAACATTATTTACATTGCTTTCGATCACTAAAAACCGCAGGGTTCTAAATGTTGAAAGCAGACTATGACGCGGCATCTTTGCCAGATTTATTACCGCTTTATTACAGACGACTATTCCCCTTTTCTCAATATTATCGGTGGCTTAACTATGGAGGAGGTACGTGTCATGTTATTGTTACAGTAGTATCATGGTTCAGTTTTCTTGAATCAAGCTCAGTGATTGTTAGATTTCATGCAATAATAACTTTGTTTTAATTGTAAATACGTGCTTGATTCATCAATTGTACTGTGGATGTTTAATATGCAGTAGTCTAATGTCTTTCGATAACAACAAATATCTTAGTATAGCGACTAATAATGTGTTGTGCCATTTCAGTGCAGAAAAACTACTTCCAAAATCGAGAGTTCTCCTTCACATTGAAGGATGATATCTACATTCGCTACCAGTCCTTCAGCACTCAAAGTGACCTGGAGAAAGAAATGCAGAAGATAAACCCTTACAAGATAGATATCGGGGCAGTGTACAGTCATAGGGTATGCCGTTTGTGTCTATATTGACTTGTATATTGTATGTTATATTTTATGAAGTCACATCCTGATCCTGAGTGTTTGTTATCCACAGCCCAATCAACACAACACTGTGAAGTCTGGAACCTTCCAGGCTTTGGAGAAAGAGCTGGTATTTGATATTGACATGACTGATTATGATGATGTCAGAAGCTGCTGCAGGTAACATAACTATATTGTGTCACTTTTTACAGCTTTACAATCACAACTATATATTGCAATTCCTGGCATGGATACAGACACATGCGACAAACTACACTACATTATTCAGTATATGGGACAACTGGCGTTCAGTGTGAGATGACAGTGCTGGGCATGCAGTGGAAAACAACAATGACATACAGTATTACTTCAATTTCAGTGCTGCAGACATTTGTTCCAAGTGCTGGACCTTAATGACTATTGCAGTCCATATCCTTGATAGAGCTCTCCGAGGTGAGTTAACAACACACAATTATTTCCTGTGAATTACAGCATAGAAATACATTTCATGACTTCTATGGCATTTTCAGAGGATTTTGGTTTCCGAAACCTCCTGTGGGTATATTCTGGGAGGAGAGGCATACATTGCTGGGTGTGTGATGATGCAGCAAGAAAGCTGTCTGTAGCAGCACGCTCTGCTGTGGCAGAGTACCTCAGCCTGGTGAAAGTAAACACTTTTATATTTACATTAACAGGATTTTTTACTAGTATTTACTAGATATGATATGGTCATTTGTTTGTATTTATGATGTAGCCACTTACAGGTATGTCTCTTTTTTGTATAGGGTGGTGATGAGACTGTAAAGAAAGTGGTCTTAACAGATCCAATTCATCCATTCATCAAGTAAGATATAATTGTCACTCATACAAAAACTAATCCACAATCCTGTAACGCATTGGATCACATTATTTGCATATCTATCCACAATCCAATAGAGAGTCCCTGGCAAAGGTGGAGCGCTACTTTTCACAGTACGCATTACAAGGACAAGACATACTAGGCAACAAGGAGAGTACAGACAAAGTTCTAGCACTTGTACCTGAAGATATCCTTTTTTATATCAACATAAATACAGCAGAAAACAGCTATTTTCTGTGTAAAGATGTAGTGGAGTAATTACATCCTGAGCAAAGACTGACATCACACTCCCTCTGTGTGTTGTAATCTGAGCTCTTGTGTTCTATGTATTAATAGCCTGTATGTGTGTGTGTGGCTCGCAATGCATTTGTTTTGGTCTGAGATGCTGGTGCTGCTTAGTGGCAGACAAGATCATACATAGTTCCTTTAACTTCTATTTTCCCTTAAAGGTGCTATGTGTATTTTGCGTAGTTTAAAACAAGAGAAAACAAATATTAGTTTTTATAATATGTCAAAAACCTCTATGCACTGTGTTGTAGAGATATTTTCAGAAATTACCAGGCTAGCTCTGACTCGTACGGTCTTGTAATACCACTTTATACCTCAAGGGGCGATGCAAGTCACTAGCTATCAGTCTGACGACAGTCCAACAAGATGAAAGCAGCTTTTGCGGCTTTTTTTACACTCGATATTGGGCTCTGCGGTAGTCCCCGTTGACCGTTCTAGCATATGAAAAATATTTATTTCCAGCAAATCTCTTGATTACACCAATATTGAGCATTGGAATTAGTTAATACTGATAGAAAAGTATTTTAAAGTTGATTGCACAAGGAAGTGAAGTCTGAGTGTTACATTTGCAAATGAATTCCAAAGCACTGGAGATGTGTAAGGCCTTCCACTGCTGGATATAATGTAGAAGCGAGTAGCCTAAAATGATGAAATTTAATGTTGACCCCGCAAGGTTTCTTCTGGACTGTGAGTAAACAGCAATACCTTTTTTTTTTTATTATTTTATTTTATTTTATTTTTTTTTTTATACCTGTTGACTGTAAAATTCGACTGTGGTGTGGACCCGGTAGTGGATTGACTGAAAAATTGGTGATTGGTGGAGCAGAGGCTCTGAAGGAGAGGATGGAGGACGTCACAATCTTCTGGTGGAATGTTGCCCCCTAATCGTTTGGAGCACATGGCCATTTAATACACATAGCACAAATGCATACTGTGCAAATGCGTACTGTCACAAACAATGAGAGTATATTTAAGAGAGCCACATAATATTAACAATAAATGTGATGTGTTTCTGAATGTTGTTATACTATTACTACTATACGTAAAACGAAAAAATGGAAAATATCAGAACCTCACCTTAACTAGGTGCATACATGTTAGAAAGGAGCTGAACCTGTACTTCCAGTCTGAGAAGAACCCAGAGAACCGCTGGGAAAGGCTCAAGATCCTGGCCACAAAGAAACGGGTCAGTACACGTTGCATTATATTTTCAGAATAAATGTGCCAGTCATTTGTTGTTCACACATTGTAGCATAGGCCTTCTTCATTTCATGATACATTTTCTTTGATCCAGACTACAGTCAAGAAGGGCCACCACTTTGAGAAAGAAATCATGTTGCAGTACTGTTACCCACGCCTTGACGTCAACGTCAGTAAAGGCATTAACCATTTGCTAAAGAGCCCCTTCAGTGTCCATCCCAAAACTGGTAAGTACAGACCTCTAGTGAGAAAGCTATGGCTGATGTAACTGAAACATTTTTATTTTTTACTGTTTTCTTTCTGCCCAGGGCGCATTTCTGTCCCCATTAACGTAAGGGAATTGGACAAGTTTGATCCTTTTGATGTACCAACAATTGGGTAATTTAATTTTATTGCTTTAACATGCATATTTGTAGTTAACACAGACCAGTGCTAATATTGTCTATATTTTCAGTCTGATCTGTGATGAGCTAGATTGTCCCAGGCCAGGAGAAGAGGAGGAAGCTGAGGCAGACACCAAAGAAAATGAGAAGGATGCAGCAGAGAGACGAAAAATTAGAGGTGTCTTAAGATGTTGCAGAACCATTTTTACATTTTCTGTTTGCATATGTATGTTTTTAATGCATGGCCTTTTGTTCAGTACACAATTGTAATAACCTCTCTGTGGGGAAAGGAACCGGAACTTGTGTGGGAGGTGGAGCGCTACCGATTAGATCTGGTTGGGCTTACCTCTACGCATAGTCTCGGTTCTGGAACCGTACTCCTGGATAGGGGTTGGACTTTATTCTACTCTGGAGTTGCTCAGGGTGTGAGGCACCGGGCGGGTGTGGGGATACTCACAAGCCCCCGGCTGAGCGCTGTTACGTTGGAGTTTACCCC
>JAODUG010069318.1:0-13652 GCA_027564795.1 Aphredoderus sayanus
AAGCTGTAGAATTAGGTTTAGCGCCCTCTATCTGCCACAAAGAGCTAGTGATTTGGGTCATTGTGACCCAGAGGACAACAGGAGGGTTAAGACAGCCAATAACAGGCAGAGTATCAACACACACCGTGTGTAGCTGGGTATGGTGCCTCGCTCGGGCAGGTCGTGGCCGGTGTACATGTCCAGGCGGGAACACAGCCACTCACAGCGGCCCTGGTGTCTGGTGTCCAGGACGTGCACTACCTCGTCACAGTGCACGCTCAGAGAGCAGCCGTCTGATTGGCTGAGGATGTTCAGGTTGACGCGGATGTAGAAGGAGTCACCTGATGCCAGCGTGCCATCTGCTAGATCCCGCTGCAGACGGCGATAGGCTGGAGCGTGCACGCGCGCACACACACACACACACGCACGCACACACACATTCAAATAACCACACATTACAATGCATTAAATGTAAAAAGTCACACTATATTTAGTTATACTGTATGGAAATACTGTAAATAAATATGTATCCTTATTATTATTCTACTACAAATAATTGACATGCATATATACTGTACATATACACCATAATCACAAATCAGAGAATATCATCCAGTCTGGTAGTCAACAGTTAAAGCCATTCACCATCAAAGTTAGCTCGATAATGCAGCTGGACTGGTCCAGAACAGTGCTGAAGCGTCCAGTAAGCCTCTTCCTGTGTGCTGGTGTCCAATGAAATGCTTTGGTTCTCCCCGCGTATGCACCCTTCCAGCTAGCCAAAGCCAATCGCGAGAGAGGATTAGAACATACATGTTGGCATGGTGTGTCTACTTGTATAATGTCATTAGCAACAACAACTATGTTTTAGGGCGCAGGACTTAAACGCACCAATAGAAGGTGGTGGCCCTCCCGTAGCCCCGCCCTCTCAGCACTGGACCCTGCCTCCACGAACGAAATGAAGAGTCCACTCTCGTTACCGCCAACCAGCGTGACCTCTTTCAGCAAGTGGTCTCCAAGCAACGACAGCTCTTGTACCGGCTTTAAGAGAAAGCTGATTCTGGAGAGAGACGAGAGAGATGGCCGGAATGGCCTGGAGGCACACGCACACACACACACACACACACACACACACACACAGCATTGCACATGTAATTATTTCATAATGCAGCCTGTTCATTTTGTATATAAGATATATGTGTGTGTGTGTGTGTGTGCGTACCTCTCCAGGGAGAGCTTCCTGAAGATGTTGTTGACCTGCTCCAGGTCATAACAGTCCATGCCCTCTGACTGGTGTGAGGAGGATGAAGAGTGGATAGAGGGAGGACCATCCCGCATCTCGTACTCTGCGGGACACAGACGTAGGAGTACGTTTATATTTCAGCCATTGTCGATGAGAGACAGACACACATAGCCAGAAGTAGGCCACTAGCATACAGGTACAGTCTCAGCCAGACAGACAGCCAGACAGACAAGACAGTCAGACAGACAAGACAGTCAGACAGACCAGAGGTGAAGAGGTGATGATACATGGGGCAACATTTTTTTTTTTTTTGCATTGTTGCTAGGCAATATTGAGATATGGGCAACCAGTTGAGACACAGGGCAACTAAAAAACTGTAAAGTCTAAAACAATCTGAGAGCACATCACCTTACACCAGTATTTTAAGCATTAAATAAGGGTTTATACGTGACAAATTATTGGCATCAAAACATAAACAGACACTCCTTTTCTTCGCTCCACTACCTCTGAGATGTGTTTTGAAGTTTCTTTATTTTTCTGAAGCTCTAAAGTGGTCATGTGATCCACTGCTAGCAATCTGATTGGAGGATCTTAAACAGTTGCCTACAACAATCAACACTGTCTAGAAAGAAATGCATTGCCTAGTCTCAATGGGAAAGTGCCTGAGCAGCATTGTCCAGCAGCATTTCCTGGCAACGTTGCTCAAAACATTGCCCCATGTATCACCTTAAGGGCTCTAGTTTGTAGTGACAAGATGTAGTGACAATTGCGATGGGAGCAAGATGTTCTTTCTCTTCTCTGGGAGCATTCTGTTGTTTCCTGCTGGAGCCAAATGGGCACAGTAGAGGGTGTGTCAGTCAAAATCAGGTATCACAGTGCTAGTTTGGTGTCAAATAAAACCAAATATTGGGCTAGCATCTTCGCCTGGTCACACCACGTCTTAGCGCAGATGCAGGCGTTAGTTTACTGAACAAGCATATACTGTATGCGCCTGGGAACTAACTCTACCCATCCCATGCAAGGACATCAGGTTGCTCCTGAGAAAATCTTTCCTGTCAAACCGGTCTAGACTTTTACCATTTGTAGCAAAATTGGCATTTCACCATGACAGAGAATGCGCTGCTTAAAAGGGACTGAGCTGATTTTATTGGCTGTAACTGAAGACAGCAAATAAAAAATTAATTCTAATCCAACCCTTTTACAACTGCCCTTCTTCATCATCGACTCATGCCTTGACCGGGAAACTAGGGCCCTTAGTGTTGACCAGTGTTCATTATCTGTGGAGGTGTGTGCGTGGTCTAGAGCTGCCTGTGAGGGGACTCAGTGGGGAATTTGAACAGGTGTATGTCATTATGGAATCGCCTGTCTTCCTATATGAGCAGACGGAGGAGGTAGAGCAAAGAAGAACTCAGACATCTAAGGTCCCTCTCTGAAACCTTCAGCAGGTGAATAGATAATTACATACACCAATCCCCACTCACACCCCTAACATTCTCTGCCATTGACTTGCAGTGTTAAACCACACCCGCACCTCCACACTATCCCTGAGGTCCATACAAGGTTTATGTATACTTTACCAGACTCCATTTCCATGGGGTCGCTGTCATTGTCCGAGTGGCTGAAAAACATCAAACACCAGATTATAACAATGTCAACCTATTTGATCAGTTAGTGCCGGCCACAGCTTATCTGTATTACCTGCGTGGACAGAAATCGTCTTCTCTCTCTATCTTTCTGCGGTATAGTGATTCTTTCTGAGGCGGCTCAGGATGTGTGGACAGTATGCTGTTGTTACGCATACGCAGCTGAAACAAACAAATATAAACAGAGATTAAAGGTACACTGCTTAACATATGTTAGTGGCTGCCATTGCCCTCCCCCCTCGAGCCAGTAATGGCAGACTATCTATTCTAAAGATTTAAACGGTTGCGTTAAAGCAACCCCAGCACACCCTAATGGAAGCTACCGTAGATGCTACCAGACCAGATGCTAACCCCAGATGCTAACTGGACACTCACCATCATAGCCCTGTTGTTCTCCGCCATCATTGCTGGAAGCACAGAGGGTGAGGTAGAGAAGAGGGTGGATGGTGGGTGGGTGGGTGATGGGGAGGGAGAATAGGATTGGATGATGTGTGACATCTGGATCTCAGGAGAGTCTCCTCCATTGATGGATGAAGCTGATAGCATGTCAAATGTGTCAATATATGAATAATAATACAATATAATCAATCAATTAAAACAGAACAATGCATTACAGTACACAAACAAAATGAGACAAGAGCATTGTTATACATAGACTCGCTTCAGTATAGACAGTATAGAGAAATGAGGTTGATATTTAAAGTTCCTACAGACAACATTTGACTGGTTAAGAAAACAAGTAATTGTAGATACCAACATTATTTTAGCATACAATGTGAATTACCTGCAGGAGGTGTCGGCTCTGAGTTGGTTGGCAGGTCCAACACCTTCAGATTAGAGACAGGAGACTTGACTCGGTTCTGAAAGACAAAATAAATGTTTACTTAACATGGTGTACTAAACTTAAAATGACAGTGAAGTTGCAATTTAATACTGTAGTATTACTACATAGGTTATTCCAATGTGTATTCTAATGTTGTGTCAACTTCAGTGGGTTATTGCAGAGGCTGACCGCTGTTGCTTTCAGGTTGGGTCTGCGTTTGAGGCGGGGCTCTTCAGATGTGAAGAACTCGGGTGAATCCTCGCTGGACGACTCTGATTGGCCCTGGCTCGGCTTCAGCTCCTCCCCCGGAGAGATAATTGTCCGCGGAAGGTTTCTCGGTAAACTCTGATAGATTGAAACAAGCAAGAAAAAACCATGGTGGTATAAATGCCGATGCAGAGGTGAATATGTTAAAAACCATATCGTTAAATAGGTTAGGGTTAGGGCTAACCCTAGCAGTAACCCTCCCGCTGTCCTCTGGGTCAAACTGACCCAACACACTACCTTTTTGCGCCAGCAGAAGGCTCCATATGACGTGTCGCGGTTGGCGCAATCTGCTGGCGCAACAAGCTAGTGCGTTTGAAACCCAAGGACAGTGGGAGAGTTAAGCCTCCTGTTGCCCTAGGGTTAGGGTTAGGGTTAGGAAACCCTATTCTGGGTTAATCCACTCATTGTCTTTGGGTCAAAATAGTTTGGTTAAAATTAGGTTTGGTTAATTTGGTTAATTAATCAGCACTTTATTATTATTTAGTATTGACCCTCCTGTTGTGCTAGGGTTAGGCCTTGAGGCAGGCCATGTGGACCCCAGGGCAACAGGAGGGTTGAGTAGTGTCATCTGGTTTCACTGCTAACAAAAGATGAGCTGGTGCAGCCATTGCTTACAAGGACCACAGTTACTGTACATTCTCAGTGTGCGCCTGAGCAACGGCTGTTATCTGTGCCATACCATGGTGCCTTCCAGAGCGCTGTCTTTTGACAGCCTGCGCAGGCGACACTCCAGGGTGACCAGCTTGGCCTCTTTGCGCACCATCTCGATGTGCAGCTCATCGCTCCTCTCCTCCAGCTCCCTGATCTGCTTGCGATACTTGTCCTTATCCACCAGGCTCTGAGACAGGTGGTGCTGGGCCTCATCTCTGGCCCGGAACGCCTGCAACCGCCACACAGTGAGGCCCAAACACAACACTCGTACATCGCATACGAACACACGTTACCAAGCAACATACAAACGAACACAAACAATACAACCATTTGTATTGTTTGTTTGCGTTGCTTGGTAACAAGCTAATGCAAGAACGAACGCATATTCGTTATGTCTTCTTTCTTTGTCATGTGTCTTTTGTCGGGTGTTTACCGGCGTCCGTCCGTCTTTTGTTTTGTATGTCACTGTGTGTACACGAGTGAGTATCAGTAAATGCATACTGTGTGTGTGCACATGCATCTACCTGGTCGCGCTCCTTCTCCACCTCTTCCAGCTGGACGATGATGGTGTTCATGCGGTTGCGGTACATCTCACAGTCCTTCTGTAAGGTGGAGCATTTCAGCTCCAGGTCCTCCTTCTCCTCCAGGTACTGCACACACACACACACACACACACACACACACACACAACCAAACGTAAACACATGCATGCACATACACACAAACATATGTATTACAAGTGATAGGGGATGTTTTATGTGTGTGTTCGTGTGCGTGTGTGTGTGTCACATATATAATCTCTAGGGAGCTGGGCTTTCCAGGTTACACATTTATTAAGTATGTTCCTATTCAGATGTGTGTGTGTGCGTGCGTGTGTGTGTGTGTGTGTATGTGTGTGTGTGGGTGTGGGTGTGTGTAAACAATCGCCATACAAATCATGTGATTGTGAGCTTTTTCTGTTTCAATAAACATTTTATGCATTTCATTTCAGAATGAGACAGCATAAATTTACTATAAATAATCTGGTAATAAAAGTAACATATGGTACTGGTACTGCATAGTGATAATGACAAATAGGCCTAAAATAAAACAGCTTCCAAATATAGAGCTTCAATTTTAATACACATCAGTGAGCAACAGTTGCCACACCCATTAAATATAGCAAATACCTTTGAAAGTAGTTCAAGAACATTGCAAATTTTGAGTAAAAAAGTGAGCAAGCCAAGCAAAGCAAACATTCAGTCCACTGAACACACCCCAAAAGTGCAGATATCCATCTACAGGAGCTCACAGACCAGAAGCTATAGCGTCAGCTTCAGAGAAAGCATTTTCCCACAAGCCATAAGACTGATGAACAGCTGACAGCTACACCGCCCATACCATATATATTCTACTTTACTATCAAGTCACTTTGTCACTTTAAACAGTTATCTTACAGAAGCTACTGTTATTATATTATATTTTTCTTTCATTTATTTCACAAGTTTATTATATATTTATATTTTACTTTTACTTTGTTGTTGATTGTCTTGAGTCTGCACACTACAAATACGCATTTAACTATCATTGCTGCTGCTCTGTGCGTGTGTGTGTGTGTGTGTGTGTGTGCGCGCGCTCGCGGGTGTGTGTGTGCATACACAGGCTGGATCCAAATACTCATACTGCCTTAATTTTAAAGTAGCAAAAAACAGTATGTCACAATGCGAATATTCAGTAGGAACGTACTTCAACGGATTACCTACTACATCCGTTGACGTTTGCCAAAGTACAAAAGTACCACACTACACTATTCCATTACTTAGCTGAGAAAAGACTAAAGTGTAATTTCCGCAGAATAGGACATTTTGTTACATCTTCAGGATCTCTGACAAATATTCGATTGCTAGCAGAGATGTCACTACTCTGATGCAATTTCTGAGAGGTTTCTTAAAGTCATACGCCATATAGTGTACACTGCCATACATCATCTCTAAACAACCGGGTCAAAGGGCAGGTAAGATGATGTCTGAGTATACCCTACAGTAATTGTGTCCCTAATACTCACTCACATTACCATAGAACATGCTAGCGTGATGGTCAGGTAGGGACCAACGTTAGTCCATATTATTCTAGGTATTCAAATATTCAGAGTATTCGGAGGCAGCCACAGTCTTACCTTGTCGCGTAGCTCTTCAGCATGTCTGACTTCTTCGTGGAGGTTGTAGAGACGGTTGACTAAGTCTTGTCTGTCCTCCAGCGCCTCCTGTCTATCATGCTCCAGAATGTCCAGGATGGCCTTGTCTGAGGCCGGCAGGGGTCCCGGCTAGGGGGCCAAAACATGAACACACTTAGTCATGTAGATATATTCCATATATTCTTATATTGACATACTGCCCAGTTTACATGTCTGTGTCAATGGATGAAGGATGCAAAATTGAATTTGATTTAGTGAATGTGCTTTTATTTCTATGTTCATTTTCATGTTTATGGCAGTATTTTAACTTAATTATTGTCAAGTTGATGTCTATAGCTCTTAATCACATTACATTCTGAAATGGTTGAACAAGCCCACATTCCACAACACCCCATAGAGCTTAACCTCAAGTTGGACAAGGGAAAACTAAAAACACCTGGAAAGGGACCAATATGTTACATGTTAGCGTGGCTTTCAGTCACCTGAATGATGGACTGTAGCTCTTGCACTTTGATCTTCAGAACCTCATTCTCTCTTTCCAGTTCGAAGATCTGCTCTCGCTTGGGCCGGTTCTCAATGTCGTTTTTCAGCTTCAGACTCTGTCTCCGCTCCATCTTGCACTCCTCCTCCACCTTATTTAGCCTGTGTTTCAGCTGGTCAATCTACACAGACAGAGACGTCAACAGAAAGCGGATGTCAAGGATTTCTTCTAAAATGATGAGTCTCTTCAAACTATATAATTTTTGGTTAAATACAGCATCAACTTTGACTTTAGTAAAAACAATAACAGCACCTCTGTACAGTGGCAGAAACTACAGGCTCAGGGGACTGGAGTGTATGTGCATGTGTGTGTGTGTATGCATGTGTGGCTTTACTGCTACACTGTACTGTATATGGGAAGCACAGATGTATTCTGTATTTATACTGTATATGAAATTGCAAACAGTCAAACTTGTTGCAGAGTTGTGCTTCTCAAAGTATGGTTCAGGAGGATGTACAGCCTTTTGTCACGTTTATGTTCTTATGGGCAAACATTTTATTAAGGTGTTTCTGCAATAATTATACTCAGATGCATGTGTGCAAATGGTGGTCATGAGCTATTATGTTTGTTATTATGAAGTCACATTTATTTATATAATCAAGTCACATTTATTTATATAGCTGTTATCACATTACAGTCTCAAAGGGCAAACAAACAACACCCCCTGAACCTGCTTCTCTCCTCGGGCAAGGAAAAACTACCATAAAAAACTCCATGGGTAAAAAAGGGAAGAAACCTTAGAAAGAGACCACAGAAAGTTAAATATACCTTTCCAGGATGGTTAGGATGCAAAAGGTGTCAATAAGCAGAATAATGAGCAATTATACATTTAACGTAAGGTATCACACTGTGCAGAAAATAAGAACTAACCCAATGTATAAAGTAAATACAGTTTGAAAGTTATATCCAGGTCTGCAAATTTGTCCTAGCCGCCGCTAGGTTTGCTCCCAATCCACTGAGTCCACACACAGCACTATACTCCAACACAGGAGTCATGATTGGTGGACACCCAGCCACTCCCATCCACTGCCATCCACTCCAATCCACTGCCATCCACACCCATCCACTGCCATCCACTCCAATCCACTCCCATCCACTCCCATCCACTGCCATCCACACCCATCCACTGCCATCCACTCCAATACACTCCCATGCACTCCCATGCACTCCCATCCACTGCCATCCACTCCAATCCACTCCCATTCACTCCCATCCACTGCCATCCACTCCCATCCACTCCCATCCACTCCCATCCACTGCCATCCACTCCCATTCACTCCCATCCACTGCCATCCACTCCCATCCACTCCCATCCACTGCCATCCACTGCCATCCACTCCCATCCACTCCCATCCACTGCCATCCACTCCCATCCATGCGTGTGTGTGCGTGTGCACACCTCCAGTTGCAGGTCTCGGCTCCTCATCACCGCCATGTTCTTCTCCTCGCTGAGCGTGGCGTACCTCATGGCCAGCTTGTAGTTCTCATCTTTCACTCTGAGCAGCTCGTCACTGTAACTGTTCCTCTCCTCTCTCATCTTGTTGTACCCTGGATAAACACACACACACATTTTTACCTACAGAACTATGCCTAATACAGGTATAGTTAGCAACTGGTTAGCACATAGCATTTTAATTGTTCTGTTCCTTATAAAAAATCACATGCAAGTGTGTACAGTATATGCACAAACAATAGCTTTCACAACAAATGATTCCCAAACAGTGGTTATGTGAGGTATTATCCCAACTAGCCTGTCCAAATAAATACAGAATTTCATAATAATGGGAATTGAAAGCAAGAACAGGAAGTGTTTTGTAATGAATGACTAAATACTATTTTGTAATGTTTAGCTCGAAAACAATTAACAAAAAGTAACATCCCCTTTTGGCCAACACCTTTTGAACCTTCTTCTCAACAGAGGTAAGGCCCCTCCACCACCCCTACCACCTTGTGCATTAGGCTTGTGACCCCCAGTGAAGTCCCAACCTGCACTTTGAAAACCAATGCTATACAATGGGCACCTGAAGTTTACCCATTTGAAAGCCCATATATTTGAAAGTGAAAGTGTGTTTTGCAATTACTTTTCCCTGGATATAGCGCAAGAAGGGAAATATTTGATGCTTCTCACACAAACCAGACCAAAGGGTTTTAACATCATTTAAACCTTGCATATTGGTAACATTGTCTGGTGTAACATTGTCTGGTGGTAACGCACAACACAACATCACATTGTCATGTCCATTGCTGGCGAGGCAGAACACAGGACTCTCTGTGTGCCAATGTGTTGTTGTGTAAATCCAAGTGCTATATTGTTGGTGTCACTTAGGAACAATAATAAGTAATATTATTATCATGAATATTATGATTATTATGATTATTTTTTATTACAACAGTAACTGTAGTTAGTTACCCCCATCATGTACTTACACAACCCTTCCTTGTGCAAGGAAGCATATATCCCCATTTCCTCTCCATTACATCCCCATTTTATTTAACCCTCCTGTTAGTTAACCCTCCTGGTAGTGCCAGCAGAAGGCGTTTGAAACAGGACGGTTAAAACATTACCATTTACATACAGTAACATTCCCCCATTTAAAAACGTGTGTAAATGTTCCCTCCCGGGCTCCCTCCCCGGACGTAAAGCATACTCTGCTGGAAGGCCTGCAGCTCCTGGTTGGCCAGACGCAGCTTCTTGTGCTCATCCTCTAGGGTGAAGTTCTTCATGTTGAGCTCTGCCTGCTGGAGGGTCTTGGCCTTGGCCTGTTGCTGCAGCTTCACCACCTCGTTCATAAGGAACTGAGTAAGACCCTCATGGCCCTCCTCTACTGCAGGGGAATGAGGCAGGAAGAGCAGAGAGAGAAGGAGGGAACTCAGGAAAACATATGGTATAATATAGTATAACATACTAACTGTGGTTTTGCTATATATAGAGACTGATTAGTATATAACTATACAGCATCATATATTACTTTAGAATGTCCTAATCTGTGCTTTGCAACTTAAAGAAACAGAGCATGACACACACAGAGCATGACATGAGTGTGTGTGTGTGTGTGTGTGTGTGTGTCAGACAGTTGTATACGTATGTAGAATGTGTTGTACATATGAGTGCTTGTGTGACTCACCTACGATAGTGGAGAAACGTCTTGTGGGCTCCTTCCCAGTAACAGACTTGTAGAGCTCTGGGTAGTAGAACTCCAGGCTCTCCAGGAACACCACGTACCCCCGCTCCCCCTTACTACGCAGGATATCAAGCAAACGGCCTGACACACACACACACACACACACGCACACACGCACACACACACACAGCCATGCAATAGATAATATAATAATTGACTTGGAATTAAATGATAAAACTGGTTACACAGTAACAAATGTTCCAGATTTGTCAGTGCTGCAAAACAGGAATTGTTTTTGCTCAAACTTAGCATGACAAACATTTGCAGGAGTGTGCCACTATTTAAAAAAGGGGAAGGGGACATTTTCACTTGCATGACTTAAATTTCAACTACTAATACAAAAAGTATGTCCACAAAACACACACGCATATACACTATCACATGCCCATAATTGTGGTGGCAAATCTAGCAGTTTTATAGTTGTTTATTATACTTATGTTTAATGAATCACATGTAATACTATTAACTCCCCTTACAAAAAACACATACGGTTCACATGTGATCACATGTGAGGTTCATGTGTTCAAATGTGTTCATTTGTAAGGGTTGAGCATGTTACTAAGTGCAACGATCAGCATGACAACCTACTTGTGCGGTTGACTTTGGAGGTCAGCAGCATTGAGTTGAGGATCTCATCCTCATCCTGCTCATCCAGGACCTTACACTGGCGGAGGTATGGCGTCAGCTTGGCCGGAGAGATGGAGCGACAGAGCTCGAAACGTTTGCTCTCCACCTTGTCCCACAGCGCCTCCATATCGTCAGAGGTGCCAGACATGCCCCCACCACCATTCTCCATCGCCACCCTGAGCAACGGGGAAACCTCTCGGTAAATGTCCGCTTGTCATAACATTTGACTGCATCTATTGGCTGAAGCCATAAATAGGGTAGACATATATTATATGTGGAGTTAGCATAGACATTCCAATTAGCAATAATTCCAGTTTCATTTATTATAAATTACTTTCGCATGCATTTGAATTTAAAGGGTTTACCTAGAATAGTGTTGGCACAGCAAAATGACTTAACAAAGCCATATTAACAACAGCCAATGAATGCAGAAGATAAGGTGGAAAGCTAGGATGTGAAAATAGAAACCAATAAAACCTGTGCACCGACATATAAAATGATTTCCTCTGTAATACTGTGAGTAGTGAGTAGTGAGTGAGAAAGTCACACTTAACATGTCAGCTTTTCATATTACAATTTTCAAAAAGGACTTAGAATAGCACTTCTGATTGCTCAGAAAGAATTGATAACGTCCTCTGGTATCATGCACACAGACACATACATATGTACACGTGCACGTGCACACACACTACATGATCACATGCAATTTAGTATGTCATTATGCAACTGGTGTCAGAAAGCGGATACTTATGACAGTCTACATTTCTTCTCTGGTTCCCCATTTAGCTTAGCTTTAGCTGTAGTTGCACCAACTGACTATTATTCATGAAGTTGAGAATTAGTGGTTAGGATGTTTGTTGGTCATTCTCGTACAACAACCTAGAAGTAATGAGGTTTGCTGGGGCAGGCAAATAAATAGCACTAGTTGTTCACTAGGGCAGGCAAATAAGTACCGCTAGTTCACTACAGAGAAAAGACATAACCGTTTTGTATCTTAAACTCTATTTACTTTGTTATCTACCATATTTTATTTTTATTTCACCTTACCACATTACCCCTGTTTTTCTTATAATCTTTATTTTCTGAATTATTCAGGATTCGCGCATGTGCATGTAATCCCTCCACTGTAAAACACAGAGCTGCAATTCTTGTCTTCTTGTGCAATATGTCTGCTAACTTTACTGTTGTAATTTAAGGCATGCTATGGCTACATAATGTACATTGTATAAAAACAATCTCTTGGGGTGTGGATGGTGATTTGGTTTTGGACCACCACTTCCCAATTCCTCTTACACCTGCTGCTTTCCACATAGACACAAAGATGTTCTCTGTAATAGCACTCTATATCTTCCTTTTACTCCCAACTGACTTCCTTTACACTCGCACCCGCCCGCACGCACACAAACACACACACACACACACACACACTCTCTCTCTCTCTCTCTCTCTCTCTCACACACACACACACACACACACACACAACACAGTATAGAGACTCTACTACAGTATTTGCATACTCTGTGGCTGGTGGGCAGTGTCCTATAATCCTTCTTTGTTAGTCTTGCCATACACTTAGTCAAATGAACCTGGCATGACGCAGACAAACACTAGCATGCACACACAGCTTTTGCATTCAGTGGTTATCTGCGCTGTGCGTGTAGAAAGATTTCAGTGGTGCTTCTGGCAGGATTCACCTTGGTAACACTGCACAACGGCTTGAAGAGTTAGCCAAGAGGCTAAAGATAAACGAGAAATGTCAATGTCAGGCACTTAATATTTCTTATCAGACAACACACTGTTTATTATCTTGTGATAGCAATTGGTGTACTGTACAGAAATGCTTCTCTGCAATATGTTTGCTCTGCCTGCTCTTATTGACAGAAGTCAATGAGTTCCAATTTAGACTGAGGACGTTTGTCACTATGCATTTCACACCTTGTCAGTGTGTTGATGTAGTCTCTGTAGGACTTTTGTTCTAACTTGACATATCTACAGCACAGAGAAGATTCACCGCAACAAAATGTTCAGCGTGCAGACCATAACAGACCTTTGCCTACGTACATGCACATGCACGCTCGCGATAACATGCACGCAGGTGAAACAGTTTTGTGTGCACACATATTGACACACACACACACCCAGACCCCCATCATAAAAAAACCACACATATATTTCCTCTTCTCTCTTCTCTTATTTGGGAGTTGACTACCCAGAAAGCTTGTCCTCACTTCCTCTTTTACCAACCAGATGTGACTATAACTATATTTGTATCCTCCTATATAACACACGCACACACACACACACACACACACACACACACACACACACACAGTGGTAAGTTGACCTGGCAGTCTACATTTTGCGTGTGATTGTGCAATGACACACATCTTGTGCACAATCTCTGTTCTGATTTTAGATCAACCTCAATCAAGCATACACACACACACATACACACACACACACACACACACACACACACACACACACACACACACATACACACACACACACACACACACACACACA
>JAODUG010069339.1:0-11216 GCA_027564795.1 Aphredoderus sayanus
TCTCCCATTTTTATATTTAATGTCCTTTATATACTTTTTTTTTCATGAGATGACATCAGTTCATGAGCACAGGAGCACATTTAAGAGCATAATGGATTCCAGCTGTGCCATTCATAAAAAGGACAATAGAAGGTTAAAGCTAGTTCTGAGATTTTAGTGTCATTTATATAACATAAGCTTCAACAATATTCAATACACTGCTCATTACCTGCCTCAGAGTTTCCCAGATAACTTAGATTGCACAGTAAATGACGCATAATTTTGTCAATTTTAGCAGAGCTTTCATTTGCCCATTGCAGACGCTTCAAGTTGAGAACTTAGATTTGCAGAGGACTGTGGGAGAATCTGATTAAAATTTGCTCTGAAGAAGGACCCATTAGCTGGTATGCATTTTAAGCATCCTCCACCCATAGCATTCAGTGGGAGAACACCAATTGTTACATAAGCAGCCAGCTTTGCACCAGGCCGATTTGTTTTGAAATGAAATGAAAAACCTACACGGAAATGTCTCAGTAAAGAGCGCAATCCATTCGCATGTGTATTGGAGGCCGCGGCAGAGGCCACATCATGCCTTCTGTGCAATGTGCTCCTGCTTCGCCACAGTGGGAGATGTCTGGAGGCTGCTTTGCAAGGGGTGGGCTGTGTGTGTCGGGGGGGTGGCTCTGCTGAGAATGCGCCGACGTGCTCAGCTTGTCACCGCACGTTTCTCCACAGACATCGCCCCGCGGTTAGTGAGCTAGTAGCGGTGTGCGCTACAGCTACACGTACTGTACTGTAGAGCAGCTGCAGGCAGCAGGCAGTGGCACCCTGACGCTGATGGACGCCTCCCGCATGCATCGGTGCAGCACCGCCCCCAGCCCTTCAGTCGGTCCCCTCTCCCGCTATCTTACAGCAGAGGTTGGGAAAGGCTCGTCTCCTCTCCTCCTCCCCTTCCCATCTCTGTGGGTTTATCAGAGGCTCTACACATCCAGCCTGGCCTCCGCCCGACTACTGCTTTCAGCTCCATTTTCTGGAAGTAGTCTGGAAACCCTGGTCGCTTTAGAGTTCGCACAGCCACCCTTATTGGTGGACCGATCAGCAAATCAGCCACCATGGGGGTTGAGAAGTGCAGTGACGTTGAAAACCGCCATGTGTTTGTTAAGAAATGGTGGAAGAGCTAGATGAGGCGATAAAAACAGTTGTAGCAAGCAGGCTGTCCAATAGTTTCAATATCAGCCAGAAACACTGAATTCTTCTGGTTACACCAGGTTAGTATTCTTCATTAAGCTTTAGTCAAATCAAGACTTCATAAACATGCACAAATGTTACACCAAGCCTCCATAAATGCAGTACAATAGTGTGACATCAACCCATTAAAGTAATAATAATCTTCATACAACCAGTCCTACGCAAAACTCGGCAAGTTCACCAAGCGACTCTGTTCACATATAAATTACTTTCTATCGTAGTAAACATGGTTATATAAAATATTAAATGTGTGAAATACGTTTGTAATCTGGAGCAAAATGATTCGGTATATGGTTCTTAACAATATTCTTTTAGTATAGTTATGGAAGAAAATTAAAACATGGCTTCGAAAATATTACTTTGAAGATGGTGCATACATTATTTGAGATATTTGTGTATTAGAAATGTGTAAACACCAGTTCTGTTGTTTTTACATTGATTCCTTCTTGCTTTTACTGTATCCATTCTAGCCAAAGTGAGAATGCATACATTATACAGAGGTAAGATGTTGTCATGGTTTCTCTGGAGAAATATTTAGTGGATTAGAAGAACATGTCAAACTGGCAGAAATGTGTGAACCACTTGGCATGTTTGCATACGGTTTATAGGGAACTGGGTGTGAAAGCTTGTTGCCAATAATATAAATAACAAATGGCAATAGCTTTGGTTGAAACCAGGGAGTACTTTACTAAAAGAGATGATACTGTATAAAATTCTACTGGATACTCTACAGTGTCGACACACTCCACAGCCAGTCTTTTTGCACTTCCTGCTCTTTGTTTGAGTGTTTAGACAGATACACTGTCTAGGGTCACCCAGAGTAGCCCAAGAGCAGGCCCTCACGATGTTTCCAGGGGAGATAGAGACCCCGCCATCGAGTCCCTGCCACGCTGAAGTTACACTCTGACGTCAGAGACCTTTACACCAGCTGAAGAAAGACATGCATAATGTATACCGATTTATTGTGAAGCCTTTTCTCTGCTGATGAGCTGTCGGGAACCGCAAAGACAAAGCCAGGCCTCTAAGGGCAATAAACAAACCTGACTAACAAGGCTCCTCTGGCAATGTGAAGCTGAAATAAACACCACATCAAATCAAAGTCGACAAAGAGTTTTACGTAGATATACCAAGAAGGTAGATACACACACACACACACACACACTCACACACACGCACGCATGTGCGCGCGCACACACACACATATACACACCCACACATACACACAGATTGAAGGAAAGAGAAATACAGTAATTTTGAAGATGCAGCGTGAAACGCCAGCGTCAATAAGCTGAAGTATGCAGGCACGCACACAATTCTGTAATCAACACCGTATTCTCCTGCACTTGGGTGTCACCAGGTGTCTTCAGGGTCTGCCATCCCAGTCGCGCTGCGAACGCCAACTCTGTGGGTGGAGTCGAGCAGCAGTAGCCTTTCATAGCCTTAATCAATTAAACGCTGTCACAGAACCCGCTGGCTGGTGAGAAGAGCTAAGATAGGTTTGTTCAAAGGAGGCTTGATTTGGTTTCGATGTAAGCGCGCGATTATCCGCAGGCGGGAGTTAAGCAACATTTCTCTAAATCTGCGGGAAGTTGTGAGGTTTTTTGTTCTTGTTTCATTGATTCAGAAACATATATATAAGTATCATAAGTATCATATGAGAGGTTGAAAAACACCATACATAGCCCACTTTGAGCTAGGGATGAATAGGGAGCCATTGTTGTGAATTGTCCCCAGAGAGAATCGTCAGGTGAAGATGTACCTTCGGGTAAATGATTCAAAACAACAACAACCCAGAGAAATTCTTTGTAAACACAGTTCTGTTACTTCTCTCAGCAAATCACCACGCGGGTGGGGTGGAAGAAAGCAAAAACAACGCTGTGCCTTTTACCGTTTATCTACATGGTTCGACACACAAAAGATATGTTTTTCTGTAATATCTGTTGCACTGTGCCAAGTCGGTCCATTTATTTGCGATGTACAGATTTTCATTTTTCTCTTCACCAACTGGTTATCTGCTGGGCCTGCTGCAGTTTGCGATTAACACCCTCACATCTATCACACCCTGTAGCCTACATCCAATGACGTCTTTCAACCATCTGTTACCCACGTCCGCTTATTACTTCACAGCATTTATATATCAGACCTGGAGAGCGAAAAAATACCATTAAGCTCTTTATTGACAAACTCTTCGTTTTCCCCCTCTCTTCTCTGTACACTTCGCCTATACAGCATATACCTCAGGCCTATTAAAAGGCCTTTTAGGGTATTTACGGATATTTAAACTCGATCAAAACAAAAACACCTCTCCTTTCAGTGCCATAGGGTGCTCCTTCAGAAGCTCCTCTCCCTCCCCAACATTTACCGGTATTGCCCAGGCTGTGATAGTGTTGTGTGGTATGGCTTGCACCACTTTCTTTGTGTTCCCTTTTACAGCAGTCTCGCGGATATAAATGAGTGAATGATGATTTATTATGATTGATCATAACCATAAAATGATTGTTTAATCAACTTGATCAAATCAATAATGCAAGACCTGAGCAGTGGCTTTTACTGAACATAAACATCTATATAAATAGATAGATAGAAAGAAATATTAGAACACATACATATGCAACATGTCAACTGGACGGTGAGTAACCATGTAACCAACACAACAATCAAAGCGGTGGTGACAGTGTCATATTCAGATTACCCAAAATCAATGAATTATACAGTAGCAGGAGACCTAACAGCTAAAAAAACAGAGAGAAGGATAGAGAGACTGAAAAAAGAAAGTGATACAGCAGAAATAGCCTCCCCGACTCTCGAATTCACTCAGGAATGGGCAACAATATATGAGCCATGGCTTACTGTGGGGGCAGGAGTTCATCGATGTCAAGCTGTCCAGACACACACATTGGCTCCTCCTCTTTGAGGGTGTAAGCCAGTCATCTCGGAAACAGGGTCGGCAGACAAAGATGGCAGAAACGACCTGTAAAGGTATGGAGGATGGTCGAATGTGAATGCAGTGCAGGAACAGTGGGGCTCTGTGTGCTAACTTCAAGTCGTGAAACAGAGAATGCCAGGCAGCGGGCATTTTCTGTTTTCCTTTTCCTCTTCTTTTTTCTTCATTTAGCGTTTATTCAGAGGGACTTAACATTAGTAAATGTTTCTATAGTCGCTGAAATGGCGCTAGGCCAGTTATCGTAACGTAACGCATTAGGACAGTAACCTTGGCTGTGCTAGTGGAATGTTGCCAGAGCTAGATACAGCATGTTGCAAGTTTCCTGAGTTGGCCACCCCTTTCCTCTTCCCTCCTTTTTGCAGCTATTTAATCATGGAAGTTCAGCAAGCAGTTCTCGTGTTGGCAAGAGTTCTTCCACTGTTGGAGAGTGATATGTAGAGTCTCGCTCTTGTCCCCGAATACTTGCAAAGCCCAGCAAAGCGGTGGCCGCTCACTTTGAGGATTTAGTGAGGAAACGAGAAAGACGAAAGACAGAGAGACCTTTCCATCCGCAAACTTGCACTGCAGTGTAAGTACTGAGTTGCAGAGGGAAAACTTAAAATAATTAAAGACCAGAAGAAAGAAAGACTTGGGGGGGGGGTTTGGGGAAAAGAGTGCAAGGGGGACAAGGAGAACTTGGAGAACTGTGGAAAAGGAGTTAACTACTCTGAGACAAAACAAGATGTTTGACCCTGAGCTGCTCCTAGGTATGCACTTGTGTGACGTCTACACCTTTGTTCACCTGACAGTTTACTTCAGTGACAAATACACAATAGATGATAAGCACCATAAATGTTCTATGTACTTAGATTAGTGTTGTTGTTTTGTGGGTGTCCTGGGTTTATGCCACGGTATTGTGTTGCGTTTCACATCATATGGGTCGCACGTCACTGGCTTACATGGAAACATAATGTGTTTGAACTTGTTTGTTCTTGTGCAGGGGAGAGAGGGGGTTGAGTGTTTGTAGGGTTATGTTCCGAACACAACAACAATATCCCAGCCTTCGCAGTGCATTTCCAAGCTCCTGAGGAAGCACCCTATATAGCACTGAAGGGAGAGGTGTTTTCGTTTTGATCGATTTCAACAGGCTTTCCCCAGAATGATTGACCTTCCTTTAACCCTCCTGTTGTCCTTCATTATATGGAATTATGTTACCAGAGGGCGCATCTGATTGTGTATGATTTTGTGTTTTTTTGTTGTCATTGCTGTGTGTATATCTTTATTAATTATTTCATTATGTATTTATGTTGTTTTTTGTGCCTTTTAACCCTCCTGTTGTCCTCGGTTTCAAACACACACCTTGTTGTGCCAGCAGTGCACATCATATGTGTGTGTAAGCTGTAGAATTAGGTTTAGCGCCTTCTATCTGCCACAGAGAGCTAGTGATTTGGGTCAGTTTGACCTGGAGGACCTCATGAGGGTTAACTGTCTATGTGTCTTGTGGAGAGGAGTCACTACTTATGGTCCCTGTAGGTACTCCGGCTCTATAGCCTGGCCTATGGTTTAGTTTGTTACTCTGTTATCTGCTAGCACTGCCTGGGAGGCACTGCCCTTTTGAAGGTTATCAATGTAGACACAGAGGGATCATAAACTGGTGTGTTTGTTTGTACTACAGTATGTAGTGTGTCAGATCAATTTGTAACCCGACGAGTAAACATATATTAAATTTATAGTCTGCGATTGTAAACTATAACACACAACAACATTATGGTCTGAAGAGGCAATGTTAATTCAAATCCCTAGTTTTAAAGGTATAGTAAGCGCAGTCTGCTAGCTATACCATTCTCTTTGCATGCTGATTATGCCATTGCACATTCTTTATGCAATGACAGACCCTACCTTTAAACCACACCCTATACAGAACATACTACTGTGCTAGTAAAGACATTGAATTTGGCAGACATGTTTTTGTTTTTGAAAAATGTGAGAATGGCGGGGTTTTCTGTGTGAACAACGTATTAGTTTTTTCTGAATTTCAGCAGTAGACCTTCATATTGAAGTAAGAAAGCTGCAGACGCAAGGGTTTAACAAAAGTTAAATACCGCTTTAAGGACATTCAATTGGTTTGAACTTTGTGCGGCTAAGGCGGAGGTTGACTAAGAGATGGAAAATGGCTTTGATAGAGTTCTCTATCGACTTCTCCGCCACGCTGAAACAGATGGTAAGATTTGGCACCGGTTAGTTGGCTGGCAAAAACCCTTCCTTTGAATGAGAAGGCCATTATTTTATATGTCTTTAAAATTATGTGCGGAGAGTGTGATTGTGGAAACGCATGGAAGTGGGGCCAAAGTGAAGTTTGTAACATTGCGTCGTCTTATAGACCATCTGGATGGTTTATTTAAGGTTTTAAGTTTCACTGCAGCTTCAATAATTCATCACTGTCTGTAGCAGTCATAGCATAAAAACATCATCTTAACCTAAATATTGTTTTATGAAATAAATGTAAAGGTACACTCCTCAATTGTGTCCCTAGACACCATCCGCATTTAGACTGCGGCTCACTGTTTATATTTTGAAACAACAATTGATCTTTTAAAGTGTGGCCTGCTGTAGGGGGGAGGGTAGAGAAGGATGTGAGTCTATGGGCGCCGTAGGGGGAAGGGTAGAGAGGACTTGTGGTGTGTGACGGGCGTGTGCTGTCGGAGTTTCCGACCAAAACAAGGTTGTTCGTGCAATACCGGCAGCAACCACAAGGGTGATTACGAGCACAAATGAAAGAGTGTAAAATGTGTCTCTTTAGTGCCGTGGTTCGGAAGCCGTAGGCAGGGACGGTTATGAGTTAAGGCAGGACTCTGGTGTCCTTTGGTTTTATGTTGAGTACGCTGCAGTAATCAGCTAATGGCTATAAGTTTGGTCACAAACCACAGGGCTCTTCAAGACGACATTATGGTCACCATTAGTCTTGTGTTGCTAGTGACAGAGGATGCATGCCTGTGCTTCTAAATGAGTCCGTCTGGTGGGGCTTCTAATCCGCTAATTGGTAGAGAGAATATTTGTCCTGGAGAGAGAGTGAGAGAGAGGGAGGGAGAGAGAGAGATAGAGAGGGAGAGAGAGAGGGGCGTACAGACAGAGTATGGGGAGAAAAACAAGAGGGGAGACTGACCCTTCTCTCCCATTCTCTCATTAGCGGCATTAGACAGAGAGCCTTCGGGAGGAGACAGATTGCAGCCCATCTAGTCCGGGAGATAAGTCATGTTGGTGCTGCACTCGCTTCCTCAAATTGAGCTCTTTTACCCACAATCCCGTCTGCTACCTGCCTACACAAGGCAGGAGCTGCATGGAAGAGCACCACCCAAGAGAGAGATATTGTATTTGTGTCAAGTGCATTGTTGTTGACGCGAGGTGTTTAAAATGTAGCTGGTACATTTATGGACCTGGATGCTATTCGACATGAGTAATGTAACATAGTTATTGATGCTATGTTGCCCTTTCATGTTATAGGCTACTTAAAGAGCATTAACGAAGGCTTAATTAACTATTTTTTAATCAACACTTAACTAAATATACAGAACAACAGGCATCTGTTTAATTGTATTTAATATGCATAATATACATGCACGTACCTTCATGGCATTTTATATTACAAATGCTAATAGTAATGGGTAACTAATTAAAATGTAATTATCAACTTTCTGTGTAATTTAATGACATGGATAGTATTTAGATAGTAGATTGTTTATTTAACAAAGGGGGTTTAGCGATGGTTACAAACCAGTCTTATGGCCAACACCCGCTTCTTAATTTCTCTTTCTGAAGAATCCCATGTCACCTGGACTATTTCCTCAAATTCAAATGCATGTGCCAGATATTCTATGAATGACATAGTCGCTGTTCCGAGCTCTCAACTCTCCATATCTGGAGCGGAGGCATTTTTTATCTTGAGAAAGGCCCCGGGAAACTAGAAAATGTCCTTTTCTAGCAGACAATTTGTTTTCCAGTTTAATTCATGTGCTCTGATGCTGTGAAATCAAAAGTGTGACATTACTGTCACACTTACGTGTCAAGTTAATTTAGGACTAGAAAAGTAGTCGATCTGAGCCACACAAAGTCTTTTAGAAAGTTTATGTTAAAAGCACAAGGCTGGCAAAGCAATAGTCTTATCCAGCACACCAATACATCAGAAACAAACCGAAGCGGCTGAATTTCCCTATCTTGACAAACAGCATTAATCCGCAAGGCGGGATGAACTAACGACGAGGTGAGATACAATCAACGACGGACGGAGTGGCAGAATCTTATCGCCATCATCATCATCGTCGTCTCTCACATGGAAACGCGATGTTATGATTAAAAACCACATATACAGTACACACACACACACACACACATACAGTACACAGACATCTTGGGGAGATTGCAGAGTTTTCTGTTTCTGTTGATCCTGCATGGCGAAAACAAAGACCGGAGGGCTCAGAGTGCAGGGGGGCTTACGGAGAGTGGGTGGGCGTTCACAAGCCATACATACCAATGACACTGATCTCCTGGCGGCCAACAAAAGACTGCTGAGACAGCCGTATGCACATTTCGTATTCCAGTTATATAAAAAAATATAAAAAAATAAAAGAATTAAGTACAAGCTCTGTCTGACATCAAATTGACCCAGGGCTGTTTTGATGTGCGTTATTTTTATGTCCTTCGTTTCTTTTGTTTTTTTTTTGGCCGGAAAGTGTCATGGAAAGAGAGAAAGGAGGAGTTTACTAAGGACCCGCTACTGTGACTCCATCAGACCATCTCCCCGGGAGGGCGTTCGTCTTCACTCTGCCAGGTCCTTGAATCATGATCCTCTGTCTTACACGGTGGGGCGCCTGAGGGATCCCAAAACGCTCTTTACTCAGATCTCCAGACGTGTACAAGATTACACGTGCATATCTGCCTGTAAATATTTCATAGGGTTGTAATTGTATACACGGTCAAATAAAATATTGAATGCAAGTGCTGTATACTGTACTAAGCCACATATTCTGGTGTAACAAAACCTCTCTGGAGCTTTACAGGAGGTTATTACGCTGAAGGTATTTAACTCTTTATATGAAATACAATTTATTACCCAGTCATTTAACCCAGATGGATGACTAGTTACAAATACATATCATATTTCACATTTCCTGCTTGTATTTACAAAAGAGATAACTTATCACACAAACCACTTTGGTATGATGCTAATCATGTGGATGTTTGTCCACTAGGGGCAGTATCAAGTTGACATGGACTCAAAATGAAGGTCAGCAGCCTCAAGCCATCCATCTTCAGAGTATCAGCAGAGTGAGACTTTTCATACACACTCACACACATGCACACACACATGCACACGCACACACACATACGCACACACATGAACATGCACACTTAAACGCAGGTATGCACAAACACATCAGGAGTCGCAGACAATCACAAATCATAGACCCACACACAATACACAATAATCGAAACATAAAAGGCTCTCTGCAGCTCCTTCTATCGCTCGTACACAAACACATGCACAAACACACATGCACACCCACGCACACACATATACACACACACACACACACACACACAAGCACGCACATGCACGCGCGCGCAAACACACACACACACCCACACAGAGTCATGTGTGAGGATAAACAGCCACACAGCCTGCTCAGCACAGCTGTGGCAAAGAGTTGACAAGAACAGGGTCATCCAGGCAGAAGAGGTCATCTCCTGACTTGGCTCATGGCTACAACCGTAGCCATGAGTATTTTTTTTACCCTCTTGCTCTCTCTCTCTCTCTCTCTGTCGCTCTCTCTCTCCCCTTTTCCCTCTCGCTTTCTCTCTCTCTCGCTCTCTCTCACTCTCTGTCTCTCTCTCTCTGTCTCACTCTCTGTCTCTCTCTCTCCCCCTTTCTCTCTCTCTCTCTCTCTCTCTCTCTCTCCCCCTCTCTCTGTATTCCTCTCTCTCTCCCTCTTTCTCTCCCACACCCTCTCTCCCTCTCTCTCTCTCGCGCTCTCCCCCACCCCTCTGTCTCTCTCTCTCTCTCTCTCTCTCTCTCTCCCTCCCATCTCTCTCTCTCTCTCTCTCTCCCTCTCTCTCTCTCTCTCTCTCTCTCTCTGTCTCACTCTCTGTCTCTCTCTCCCCCTCTCTCTGTCTCTCTCTTTCACTCCCTCTCTCTCTCTCTCCCCCTTTCTCTCTCTCTCTCTCGCTCTCTCTCTCTCTCTGTCTCACTCTCTGTCTCTCTCTCCCCCTCTCTCTTTCTCTCTCTTTCACTCCCTCTCTCTCTCTCTCCCCCTCTCTCTTTCTCTCTCTCTCGCTCTCTCTCTCTCGCTGTCCCTCTCTCTCTCTCTTTCATCATCAAAGTTTGCGGCTTAAAGCTATCTTCGATTTCAAGACTTCAAGACTTCAAGACTCCGGACCTATTTTAAGAAACTCACAATGAAGGACCAAATCCTCTGGATTCAATGGCATTTCCTCCATGCCTCCGCTGTCAAATCACACAGTGTGTTGTAAGACTAAGGCGGGTTTGATTTCGAAGGACCACCATGGGACTGAACCTGCGGCAGGGCTCAGATGACAGACTCGAAGCAGGTGAAAGCACGGAGGAGGCAGCTGGCTTAAAGATGATGCATGAACCTGAGTCTCTCATCTCTCATCTCTCTGTTTAGAAACTGTCACGCCTGCAGACTTCACATTCCCTGTGGAAGAGCAACGCGTAAGGAACTGGACATATGGATGACATAAAAATATAGAAATACTGTTTATAGCGCCAGACTCTTGTATGATTTATTCCATCACAACGCATACATACACACTCACACACATACAACAGGAAAATACAATTGCTGTTATTATTACATGCTTCAATTCCAGTTGATAAATACCCTTGTGGTTGAAACCAACTACTTTACGTTCCTACTGTCACTGTCTGCTGTCTCCCTGTCTGTCTGTCCTTGTGTTTGGTCTGTGTTTCCCTGTCTGTCTGCTGTCTCCCTGTCTGTCTGTCCTTGTGTTTGGTCTGTGTTTCCCTGTTCTGTCTGCTGTCTCCCTGTCT
>JAODUG010069382.1:0-5000 GCA_027564795.1 Aphredoderus sayanus
AGGAGTGCACATCATATGTGTGTGTAAGCTGTAGAATTAGGTTTAGCGCCCTCTATCTGCCACAAAGAGCTAGTGATGGGTCATTTTGACCCAGAGTACATTACGAGGGTTAAGGATTCATGTCATTTTTTAAACGGAAAACAACCATATTAATATAAGTAGGCATGTCCTTCCATTCTGTGTAAAAATGCTTTCCTTTACATTCAACGTTATAATTTATATTATACAGGGAGAAGTGATTGGCCAAAGATATTATTGAGTTTGAGTTGTGTGGAAAAATTTATTTTTTTATTACAGTTATTTTTAGAAATTGTTTTATTTTAAATAAAATATTTAATTAATCATAAGAATATAATAATAATGCTGCATTTCTCTCTTGCCTAACCTAATTTATATGTCAGTTATGTAATCAAAAACAGTTTTAATTTTTATACAGTACAATGTTTATGCTAAATGTATTCTTTGTATTCATGAAATCAAAGTGGTCAGTGGCTGCTATGCAGATAAATATATTATAAAGAGACATTATATTTTAGCTTGTGCTGCATATAAATTCACCAACACTGACTAGTGCTGATGAATACTGTGAAACTTCAGTTAAATGGTTCCAGGTTCCACTCAAGGCTTTCCCAAATTTTGCATTATGCAACTAGAGGAACTTATGTTGAATTGCTTTTAGAGCAGACTGGGTTTGAATGGCATGATGACATTAGTCTCATAATGGTCAGTAACAATTTTGGAAGCACGTGTTATTTTTCTATGATATGCAAATGTTATGCAAATATATTCATGCAAATCTTTAGAATAAATAAATATTCTGGTTTTGTGGATATATTTTTTTACACTGTTCTGAACGGCTTGTTGTTTTGCATGTTAAATGACGTGGTGTGAATGGTAGGCTAATTGTAGCATACTGTAATCTTGGAGTTTATGAACAGTTCTGATAGGGCCTACTCTACTGATAATGATATCAACATCAGAATAAATAGAATGTAAGGCTAAAATCAGACTAAACTAAATGAAATCAAATAATGCCTGTTTATAAACATGTAGCCTATTACTGTAATTCAATGGTTGAGCATTGAACACAGCAGGTGTGTCACAGCCTAGGCCTATACATTATAGTTATACAGGTAATCAAATGCATTCGCTTCATTGGCTAAGTGGCAATAGGCCTAATGTTTTGGTTCAATGTTCCATAACTGAAGTGTTATGCTATAGCTATGTAATTATATATAACTTACATAGGTGATGCAGTGGTCTTTGAAACAACTGTTAGCCCACATAATACTTAGCCTGGAGCATTTTTATTGAAACAGAAGTGGAAATTGCTTCAGTCAGACAGCAACAACAGCTCGTAAGATATGCCAGCCGGAATGAACTCAAGCAGAATTCCAAAGTTGACATGCAAATAGCGACAGATGGGGCTGACCCAAAGACATCTGTTCCACAAGAGCAGGAATTTTGACAACACAGATCGACCTCAGTGCTGTCAGATTGCCACAAGTCAGTGCAGTGACAACAGCAGCGGCTGTTAATGCCCCATCTGCTAAAAGCTGTTTGACTCAGGGGCATACGGCTTGGATCTTGGTTGTTGAACAACCAAGATCTGTTCCGCCACTGCCTTCCAGGTATTATAAAATGGGCAAAATACCCCAGCAGAGTAGGCTCCACAGTGCCCCTTTTGTCAACAGAATTGCAGGCAGACAACGGTTTATGCTGTCAAAGATCCAGAGAATGCAGAAGGGAAATGTTCACTGATCTCGGTTTTGAGCCAGGGATTTGTTTATTTGGCCAGTTTGGCAAGCTGAGCATCTGGAGGTCAGACTGTGGTGGCCATGGCTCTAGAACAGCTGCTGCAGACACACTCAAGAGAAATATAAGCTCCTCCCCTTCCTATCACATAAGGGTGATGGGGCTAATACAAGTTCAAGGGTCTCTGTTTGCTGTGTAACCTCTGTTTATTTTCCTGTATGTTACACATATCACAGGGAATGATGGAAGAAATCGACAAGTGACTTCCCGATACAGGGAGTGTCCCTATAATCAACGGAACGTTCAAACTTTTACTTTGAAAATTGCAATGGGTTAGGCATTTAGATTATATTTCTTACGCATATAAATAATATAAAATACTAACTTTTGCTGTATGTAATGCTGTACACTACATCATCAAACTAGATTTCATTTCATTTTTACTCATTACATTACTGTGCTCTACAGTACATCCAATTATTCTACATGCATCCAACATGGCATTGTGAAAGCCCTAGAACATTCAGTTCAGTAAAATAGTGTGCTATATTAGTTAGTATCCCCACTATCTCAGCTGTCACTTCTACACTGTGTGTCTCTCAGCTTTCACAGAGTAATAGAGGCTACTTACAGACAAATGATTGACCACATTTTAAGAACAAAACAAATAATTTTGTCAAATCACCTTTAGCAGAACTTTGGACTATTCTTTCGACTAAACAGGCATAACAGCCTATTTAAGGTTTGTTAGTCTCTGGTTCCTATGCACGAATACTTCAGCTGGGCAAGCAAGCAAACACTGGAGGTCTTGTCCATGCATAATGTATGCAGGGACTTCACACTATACATGAGAAACACATCAGTCAGCCTGCCGTCTGAGATGCAATACTTCTACATCTAAACTGCATGTGCCGTGCTTTTAAATACACAATGTATTACAGACAACTAGACTTAATTGTTTTCCATACTGGCACCTTATCTATTAATGAATACAGTAGGCAATCAATGTTTCAGCACCTAATGTAGTAGAGATGGACAACATGCTCCTTGACTCAGATATACCGTTCACCTTTAAACTGATGCTTTTAAATACACAACTGGGGCAGGATAGTTAAGTGTGTATAGGATCATGAAAGGTTGTGGGTTGAATCCCCGACATTCCTGGCCGAATAATTCAAGCGTCAAGATTTCGAACCTATATAATACTTATATTGTTGCTTTAGACAAAGTAAACAAGTATGCTATAGTTCTATAAAGCATCAGTGTTTTATACAATGTGTGCATTTCGCTTGGAAATATATGTCACTGTCTGTTTCTAAAGCAGTAAAATGTGCATGAATGAAGATACACACATTTTATTCATTGTATTACACACACACACACACACACACATACACACACACACACACACACACACACACACATGCACACACACCCAGTGGTGAAACAGACTTACATCAGTGTAAAGCCATCAAACCTGGAGATGGTGAGTCTGCGTCCTCTGTGTGGGTGGATTGCTCAGTGCGTGAACTTGACAGCATGTCTGTGTGTGGGCGTGCATAAGCCCGTGCACAAATGTGAGCGCATATGCATGCATGCCAGTTGGCATTTGGGCAAATTTGGGCATAATTTGTAATCATTTGTGCATCTGTGTGTTTGTGTGTTTGTGTGTGTGTGTGTGTGTGTGTGTGTGTGTGTGTGTGTGTGTGTGTGTGTGTGTGTGTGTGTGCTTTAGTCTTGAGAGTGAGTAGACCAAGAATCATATTATATAACGGCTGCATTGCAGTTTGATCCATCTTTATTGAGGTGATAGTGGCTGTATATGACTGCTTTACTGATAATGCACCTAAAACTGATATATTCCACTCATAGGTGTTGAAGTTACAATACTGTGGCAGTCAGCCAGACATTAGCACAACAGTAACAATACAGGCCTATACAATACAAAGGATTTACACAATCACTTGCAGTTCAGACTGAATAAATGCACCAATCAATTTGGTTTTAAAATTCCTGGAGTCTTAAAGAGAATATTTATACATTAGATGTGTGGATTTCTGTTCTCAGCCTTGCCTATAGAGACACAAAGAGACGTCACTGTGCTGTTTGATTTATAATTCAGTAGTCTGTCTAGTGATTACGCTTGCATGATTTTTTAACCATGATGATTTCAATATATCAATATTTATCATCTAAAACTATTTCTTTCCTTTTACTTTTTTTCACAAAGGGGTATTTAAAAAAATGTATAGGCCCATTCTTTTTTAATTTTTTTATTTAAATTATTACAAAGGTTTAGGTTGCAAATGTTAAGCTTAATAGCCTGTTAGTTGTTGAAAATCCCACTTGTGTTTGCATGCGTGTGCGCGCGTTTGTGTGTCAGTCTCGGTGAGTCCAAAGCTTGTTTCCTAGGTAACCGGAGGTTGATTCATTTTGCTTGTACCACCACTGCTATGCTCTTGTGGTTAGGCTCAACGTCGTATTCATCTCCCCAAAAGCGATAGGCTTATATACTTTCCTTTCAATGGGGTTTCACCAAACTACTGATTTGTTCTTGTTAATTCGTACATGATTAAATAAAACGAGCGTGCCATGGTGTCTGAGCCTTTCTCGAAAAAGCACAGCTCCTTCACTGTGTTCTCATAAAATACCTGATATAGCGCTGTGCACGTTTCTCGCTACATATTAGGCTATATCGTGAAGATCCAGATACGAGTAGGCAGCATAGAGAAACCCAAGCCTTAGCCTAGCCTATTATGTCGTGAATAATCTGGTGAAATAAATTGAAATGTGCATTTAATTTCTGACCTGAACAATCGAACGGACAGAACACCCGCCGTACTTTCCCTACTTCCCAACGGCTGTTACAGTAACTGAGAGAAAATGTGACAAGCGACTTTATAGATCTAAAGAGGACTATCATGAATATGCATAAAACACCTAAATCACACATTTTCAATGAGTTTTACATGAATTGGATAGTTGTAGGCCTAATGGATAGTCAAATTGTCGAATTATGGCCGTGCATTTTGCTTTTCTTTCATTCAGCTTGTATCGCGCTGTATGCGTCTGATACAGAGACCTGCATTTATGTTTGTTTTTTTCTACCATCGTGCGTTTATCCAGCGGTGAGAACGCCAACGCGTATAGCAGCAGAAGCGCGCACCCGGCACGGTGCGCAGGCACAGCTGTCAGCACCAAGGACAGCCGCTCAGCCGCGAGCGTCGCATCAGTGGATCAGTTCA
>JAODUG010069382.1:7500-34480 GCA_027564795.1 Aphredoderus sayanus
CAGGCTTAAGTGCCTTTAAAGCCACTCTTTGAAAGTTGGTCGAAGTTGTTGTAAAGTTGTTTAAAAAACATGATAGTTTTTGTTCTCGTTTCGATCTCCTTCTTGCTTGCTTTACTCCTTAGACTAGCATTAATTAATCCTTAGTGAAGATGTGCTGACAGGCACTCAGCCTGCTTTTACAGCCTAATTGTTCCAGTGAGACTCAGACTCAAAATGATACTCAACGTGAATGGTGTGTGTGAGTGTGTCAGTGCGTGGGTCGTTCCCCCTCGACACCCCTTTTGCTTGTCTCAGTTTTCCTATCCTTTTCTTCCGTTTGCCCCAGGCAAGGCTGAATCACTGCGAATATTCAAAAACAGATTTGCATGCGTGTGTAATGTTTTCTTATGCTTGTGTGTCTGCCAAAAGCAATGCACCTGGTTTGGCTGGATGATAGTTAGAAATATACAATGCCAGGACTTAATGGCTATTAAGGGGATTAAGTAGTTTCTTTCTTTCTTTCTTTCATTTTTACAAAAGAGGTTGGGTAGTACAAGGTCAAACTCGTTCAACTGGGTGGAGGAGAAAATAAATATGAAGTTAGAAATAAACGGGAAATATGAATTGTCTAGCGGTTAAGTACTTTATCTATCTGCCAGTGTAACTGACAGAAAAGATTGTACACACGTTTCATTCATTGTTAATCCACTCCCTTTGGAAGCTCTTGCTTCTTAAATGAGATGTAGTCACTTTTCATGGATGTGACTTGACAAGTCAAGTTCATTTAATTTAACCTTGGATTTAATATTAAGAATTAAGCATTCATAAATCCCAAACAATGTTCCAGGATTGGAAAACTACACCAACTATATTGTTTTTAGTAATTTGCACATCTGAAAGAAATTATGTTGTTATATGTTTGGCCCTTGTTTCCGTTCTTATTCAGAAAAGTGCACACTTGCGGCATCTTTATATTGAAAAATAACATGCCATGAGTTTGAGTCAGTAAAATACTGTATTAAAGCATGTAACCCCACTTTCAGCATCATATTCCATCCATGGCTCATCAAATCTTTCTAATTCTGGACACTCACACACTGCATTAAGCTTACATATATATTAGCATGTGCACATGCATGCAAACATATGCACAAAACATGCACAACTCATCTAAACACAAACACACACACACACACACAAACATATTCGGGAGTGGCAGTTTTAAAAACCCATTTTCCCCTTGGTTAAGCAAGCAGCACCAACACTAGACTAATGGAAAACCATGCTCTTAAATGAGGTCGGAGAAATTCTATCTTACACACTGGTTGCTGTGAATTCTAATAAAGTAGACGTTTTAACTCATGTTAAATTTACCCTTATACCTGAATTGTTGAGAAAAAAAGGACATAACAGAGTATTTTTGCTTAGATCTGAAAGCCGTTTTATCTGGTCATACTAAACAGGTCATATCAAAATCTCATCCATTGCTTCACAATAGGGGAACATAGGGGACCAAAATGCACCAAAAATTACATTTATGACCTTTACTGGAGCTTGCTCTTTGTCTCTGGAGAATCCCAGCCTTGTTATATTAAAAGGGGAAGAAATTGAAAGGGTAAGCTCATACCTTGGTACAGTATACAATATGGCTGGATGATATGTTACTGTAGCTTTTGATTTATGGATAAATCATAAAGAAACTTAAACCTTATTTTCCTATTATCTTCTCTATACAGTATGTGATTGACTATCTACCGTAGATTTCAGATACATGCATGTAGTATCAAATAGATTGTTTACAGTACAGAATTATGCAGCTTTGTGCTTAATCGTAAATGCTAAGGCATCTTCTTGACATTATCTTTCATATATCCAAGGGCAATAAACGACTGTACATATCCGGTTATATCACCTATCCTTTAAAAAAAATCTAAACTTCCAACCCATCATGTGAGCTGGTTGGCTGTCAGGTGACCATGTGCATTAGGTTGGGCCAATAAATGAATCTTTGAATATAAATGTATTGTGATGTGATGTCTGGTGTGGAGAATTCCACAAAGCCTTACATTAGAAATAATAAAACATTAAAAAAGACTTAACCTAATTAACTACCTATTTGCTTTCTCCAGCTCTGTTTTGTATGTAACTGTAAAATCTTAAAGGCTGGGGATGGGGGGGTGTACTTCAGAGCAGCAGTCCAAAGGCCCAGCTAATAGTTAATGTGTTTGCAGTGTGTAAGTAAAGATAGATGTAATTAGTGCCAAAAGCAGTGCTGGAAAGTTGTGTCTCTTGAATTTATAGAAGTCACGGTCAAGGCTCTTCATGCCGTCCTGGGTCTATTACAGGAAACAGCTGCCGTTGGATGAGGGACATCTGCCACTACACCTCAATGGCATACACAGGCACATACCCAACCAACTTTTCATAATTAAAGCCTGGCTTCTATGCCACAGGGGACAGTTACATCCTATAAATATGAGCAGCTCTCATCAATGCCAGAAAGAGAGATGTACCTGTACATATGGGAACTGTAGCGTGGATCTAGATACTGTGATTCTGGTTATATACCATTTGTGCCAATTCCAACAGGCATCACAAGAACCTGTCTGAACTGGGACCTGAAATACAAGTATAAAATGCTTTAATGTATTGCGATAGTGTATAAACTGATACACTTATTGAAACTTGCTAGCATTGAAGCAGCAAATTTAATATAACCACCATCCCCCAACTATATAGCCTAAAATGACTCATTAAATATTGTACAGTATACTAAACTGTCCATTTATGAGCACCTGTTTGAAAAGACATGTAACACATGTAAACAATGATACCTGTATTGGCATTTGCGTGTCTTTTTTGTATAAAAAAGGGGATATGTATTCATATATGTTTTGTGGACATCACGTCTAGTGTTAAAACTGTGCTTAGTGGACCTTCAAAATTTGGCAGTAATATCATATCCTAAGTGACTTTGATAACATCTGTATTGACAGTAACTTGTTAGGTAAATTACATACCTAATTAGAATTAAGGCAAGGCACTTTGGTCACTGCTGTTCATGCTGTTCTAGAAAGAGACATGCTGTATTACTAAGTGACTTACTGCAGGGCCAGGAAAAACATGATCATGATCACAACTCTACTCACTATGCTGAACATGATTGGTAGTGGCAAGCACATCAGCTGTAGTATCAAAAAAATATGGACAAAATCCTGCTCTATTCGCCCTTAATGATATTTGCGGTTAACAAGTCTGACTTACAGAAAACCTCCGGTCAGCGTTCCACTGCAGGTGAACACAGCATTTTGACAGCAGAGGTCGAAAAGGAACGGCAGGAATTGTGAAAGATGCTGTAACAGGGAGAAAGAAAACAGATGTCAGCTTGGGTCAACACTTATATAATATAAATAATAAAACCTTCCCTATACAGTATCTGCTACCATCTATGCTCTGGAAGAGAATTGCTCTGATGGAGAGACCTCAGAAATGGAGGTTCATCTAATAACATCATTTAAAATATTTGGCTGGTAGTTGTTCGGGTTCGCTAAGGTTGGAATATTCCAGACAAACAGGAACTTTACAGTAATGCCACACACACACACACACACACACACACACATGCGAGCTCACATGCACACGCACACCAATACACCACCCGTCTGATCGCGTCTACAGCACAAGCTATTTCATACAATATTAAGCAAGTGGAAAAGCAATGTTCATATTATTAACAAACAGGGCAAGCGGTGGAGGATGAGGAGCCGAAACTGTCTTTTGACAGCCAACTCATTATCTATGTCGCTTTCCTCCGCCGGCCTGCTCTTCCCTCCCTCCCCCCCTCCCCCTCTCTCCCTCTCTATCAGCTCAGGGATAAAGATCCCTCTCCTCCTGCAGGCTTAGAGGAGATTACTCAGCTGTCCCAGGGGAGGATATAGAAAGGGTGCTGGGATGCCACATTACAGATGTATCCAACGTTCCAGTGAATTAATGGGCCCGTAAGTTGGACCGGGTCAAATACTACAGAAATACTGATCCCAGCTCCCTTTCGCTCACCACGCTATCGCGCTAGACTTCTGCTTTTCTGCCATTCTTGCCCTATCAAGATTGCTCTAACGTTACTCCTTCTCTGACGTCACTGCTGTAAAACCCCTCTCTCTCTCTTTCTCTCTCTCTCTCTCTCTCTCTCTCTCTCTCTCTCTCTCTCTCACTCAGGCTCTCAATTGCTCTATTTCTCGTTGACATTTTTGGCCAACTCCCTCTCTTCTTCTGAATTAGGAGTAGTAACTGCTGTAAAAAGCACAGAGCTGTCTTCAAACTGCACTGCAACTCCTTCCGTCGCTGCTCCTCTCAGTCGGTTGATTTCATTACGTGCCAGTCAGTAGCCACAGTACTGCTCTGCCTCACTCTCTGAGTGCTGCTGAGCAGGTAAAGAACGGGTTGGACAGCGGGTCTGCACTTCTGCACTTGTTTTTTCAGTTGGTCTCTGTCTCTTCAGTGAGTGTTATACCACCTCCCTTCCCCTTGTTTGACACTAATAAGCTGGAAGCTTTTCTGGCCGGGGTAGCTGCAGGGGACAACTGACACACACACACACACACACACACACACACACAAAGGGAGACACAGCACCCATCTATTCAGCCTGACACAGTAAAAATGTTTACTTTTACTATTTCTTTTTATTTTCCATTTCTAATGAATAAATCAATGATAATAGTATAGTTTAGAGATTCAAAGTATAACTCATACAGTACCGAATGTGTTCTCAAACTACTGTATGTCTTGTTACATAGTCCCGCCTCTTTAATTTACTTTGCTATTGGCACCTTGTCCACAAAATAACTTTACTATTGCTTATTGAAGCTGGCTGATCAGTTAGCCGAATGGGGAAAACGGGCAATTAAGTCACATACTGTATGCCCTCAAAGTACCAAATGACAGATAAGAAGAGCTAAAATAAAGAGGAGACTAGCCAGCAATGCATACTAACAACAACGCTCGTGAAGTGCACAGACCTTTACCTCGTTATCTGCTATGCTGCCTCACTCTGCTAGACAGACACCAGATGCAGGGTTGTTTATATTACACTTGTAATGGAAATAAAACTAGACAGTGATTTTTTCCCATCCAGCCACTTATGCATGTCAGCTGAAAAGTGCGACGTATTTTTAATTGGCTTGTTTCATCTTATCCACATTTGTATTCCATAGAACATTTTGTTTTTGTATTTTCCCCCTCAGCCCATTAATGTTACTTGTTGCTACAAGCCCCTGGGACAGGACCCTATAAAAAAAACATGCTCTTGGGAGGAGAATACTAAAGAAGGAAGCCTATTGTAAAAGGGTTTTACAACCAAATCCATGAACTAGTGATAGCAGTGGCAGAATTTGGAATTTTCAGTTAAGTGGTCCATCCAGAATCTACTACAATCTTTCTCAGCTCATGATGAAATAGAATGTCATGAAATGAACACAAAACCTGTATGGGCTAACATGGTAGTATAAAAGCATGCACTTACTGAATGTATGAATCCTTGAGAAATCCCTGAGATAAAATGTCCACTTTGAACAGGGTGTTTCCTATACAGTAGGGCACACTGTCAACATAATATGAATTCATGCATGAATTCATGATAAATCATATAATGTCAAACCTCTGCAGCTAAACTGTATGGATAGAAGTAATATTTCTGGGATTCATTACATGAGCAGTCATCTTCAGTTCCTGCCACAGTATCTCCATTGGCCTCTGACTTGAACATTCCAAAGCACACATTTACTTGTTGTGTGATTCTCGTTGTTGCCATGTTGTATCATGCAAAGCTTCAGGTGACCTGACATTCTTCTGTATAATCTCTTGGTACAGTTTTGACTTCATGGTTCCCTCACTGAATGCAGACTCTCCAGGCCCTGAGGCAGCCATAGCCTCAAACCATGATGCTCTCTCCACCGTGAGGGAAATAGAGGTGGTTTTTACACTGCCAAAAATAGCCTTCTGCCAATAAGTCCCAAGTTCAAGTTAAAAACTATGTGCAGCATTGTAGTAGTTTCTTATCGTGGACATATCAATATAGACTTCAGCAAATTCAAGAGATTTCTATAAATCCTCTGCTGTTACTAAGGAATCTTTCCACCACAACAACCTACTCTGGAGAGTAGTACTGAATGTCCTCCATTTCTAAGCTTAGTAAACCCTGACCAGTGCCAGACCACAAACCGGGCACACCAGGCATGTTCCACCTCACCATACCGTTAGCTACGGCAGTCAGAATGCGGCCAGGGTTATTGTTTGCCTCAACACTGGCAGCGGGGCTGCAGTCGTGGCCAGTCATACACAGCATTGGCCCAACAGGAATGATAGGCTATGTAATCTGACCAGCCTGGCATGGTGAGGTATTACCCAGAGTTTTCACAAGCACGGTATTACTTCATGAATGACGGTTATAGCTTACCATTTTTAGCATATGCCTTTTAGACATTGCAGCCGTATGAACACACTACAGTAGGATGGCTTGTGATTCTGTCGCTATAGCGGGGTAGGCTATTAACATTAATTGACAGGCTGTTGTCAGAAACGGACTGACAATTATTTTACATCACGCCATGTAAAACCATAAATGTCTTGAATGCCAAAGGCTTAAAACAATCATGTTCATTCATGCATTAAGGGGCATGCCCATTTCACCAGGCCATAATCACCGGTATGGCGGAACAGGTGTGTGATATTTTGATAACCAGACCTGAAGTGAAGAAGTGAAATGAAAGCCATGAAAAAGTAATTAAAATAATTTGTCCCCTTTAAACTGGTGAGATTCATTCTTAGAAAGGTATAAATGTATTCAGAAATATAGTAAAAGAGGACGTAAAACAACATATATTTTCATTGACTTGCAGGTTTCCCTGGGGTACAAGAAGGTATTGACTGTACTCATATTGCTGTTCATCCACCCAAGGACAGTGAAGCACCATTTCTTAATTGAAAATCTCATTCTGTAAATTATGTTTAAGTTACCTGTAATGCATATTACTTAATTGTGGTTCAGTGCCTCTGCTATGCCTTTATTTCACTGCATCTCTTGTTGGCCTAATTGTTGAAATGGAATGGGAATACTATAGGCCTATTTAAAGGTGTATTATCTATAATGAATTCATGGTAGATGATGGTCCATTCAGTGGAACAATTGCAACAGCAGCATGGCCTTGCATACTTTGCCATTAAATATTGGACCGTCTTGTTTCCATAAACAATTACTATTTCTCCTTTTGAGTCCTGGGAGCATGACTATACATACACTGTGTAGGGCATGGCTGGGAGAACAAATGGGGCATTCTTCTTGCACCGCAGGTTGAAGCTCTTGAGGTGGATATGCTGAGAAGCTGTACTGAAGTTCAACTAAATGTGGTGTAAAAATCACACTATGCTATATGACGGTAATATTTTGCAGGTCACAAGTATCTAATGCAAGAAATTTCAGTTGATCAAGAGTCACATGCAGGCTCAAATACAAAGGTATTTAGGATTTTGCATTATACTGTACAATCCCTACTGTATTCTGTTCATAAATCCTGATTAAGGAGATTTGATGGAGATAGTGATCGAGTGCTCTAAGTGCCAGCTCTAAGTGCTGGCTCCTTTACACGAAGGAGCAGGCTCTCGTCTGAGTGCCGGTTTCTTTTCTTTTTTCTTCCGTGTTGGAATGTGCTCAAATCACTGTCAAACTTCCATATATGCTACATGCATACTCATCGTGTCAGTAGAAAGCTTTATTATTATTTATAGAACTTCTATTTTCTAGCCATATCTGACATTAAAGACACTTTAATTGATTGAAATTGCCTCCTTAAATCAAGTTCCCTCCTTTAAAATAACTGTTGATATACATGCACAGTACTAGGTTAAATCATTGTTACATTTTGCTGAATTAAACAAACCAGAAGTATAAATGAATATTTGTTTACACATCCATGCTCTCACATCAGGTGGCTAAGGTAATTGTTAGAGTCAAAACCAGAGGTGTGAAGTCTTCTTTCAAGCTGTTGGTCTCTATAGAACACAAGTTCTGAGAGTAATGATGGGATCTGGTGTCAGGAACTGTTTTCTTCCGTTACCAGGGGGTGTGAGGAAGATTAATTTAGGGGAGGGGGGGACAAATGGCTCAAAACAGGTAGAGGTGGAATTTCATGTGGGACTGCTGTAGGGAAGGGGTGAGGGTAAGGAGAACAACAGTCTTAGTAACTGTTTCTGTATTCATTCAACGGCAGCCCACACTGTGGCAGGCCATCTGCAACCAGAGGTGGATCCAGTCCAACTCTATTTATCTATTTAACTCCATATGGCTCTCTGCTTGACATTCTGCTACATGATACCTCTTGTTAGAGACATATTGGAAGGGGAGAGGCAGTGAAACATAAAGATAGCCATTAAAACACATAGATCCAAGTGTTACATTTGAAAGAAAATAAATGGAATTCCTCTGCTTTTGCTTCGCCCTGCTATAAAACTGCAATGCACTGTAAGACACAATTTATGGATGTGACATCAAAAATGTAACCAGAATGGAATGCATGTAGCACAGCCTAGTTTAGCTGGATACATGACCATTTGTCCTCATACAGTTAATATGGGTCAAACAGGTCCTAGTTACACTGTGTGGTTAGTGTGGTTAGTGTGGTTAGTGCTTGCATACGGTGAGCCCATTCAGTGGCCTGATCATGCTTGTCCGGTCAGTTTTCTGATAAAGCTGAATATGTTAAAATTGCATTTTACATTTACCTATTTGGATATTTAATGGTTCACAGCAATTCAATTCAAACACAATAAGCAGCATGTTGTTGTGACATTGACCTGCAGGCCTTTGCCCATACAATAGATCCCCATACATTTTGTGGCTATTAATATTGTGTGGTGTTCTTGTTTTTGTTACTCAGCCAATGTTTGCACGTCTAGGTGTATGTAAAAATACTTTATGATGTTTACCCAATTACAAGCAATACAGCATATGGTTCATATGTATTATTTACCTCTGTTAGATCATATTTATAAATAATAGCGCTATCTGTTTTTTATCAACAAATCTAAATGAAACAATATCAAGAACTTGAACCAATTTGTCAGTACACAACATACAGTATCAGCCCCATTGACCACTGTTAGGCTATGTACACACTGCAGGTAAATCAGATTGCTTCTCAAATCAGATCTAAAGAGCTCAATTGCCCACACCGTTATTTGCCAGTGATCAGATCAGATTTGTGTGTCGCCAGCCTGTCTCCAACCTATCTGCATGGGCTGCTGACATAGTGACGTAGGCGTCAGTCTACATAGCTATGCGCCATTCCAGCGCCGTTGCAGGGGAAATGGAGGTGCATCATCTCACCCTCAAAACAGTGGCGCTGTCAAGTCGCAGTGCTGAACTCCTGCGTGGGACCAGACAAACTCAGCGATGGAGCTCCAAGCAGAGTTCTTTTGTGTAGCTCTCTCTAGCTGTACGTTGACACCCGCCCTGACTACAGCGCGATACATTGCAATGTATACCAGCCTCCTCGGTCTGTGTGTTTGTCTGGTGCACACCAGTGGCCACTAGTGTGTGATGGAGAAGGCAGTGTACACTGCAGTCATGGTGGGCAGCGAGATAGCGGTGAGAGCATTGCTAGTATCGCAAAATACAATCTAAAATCCGATTTGAGCGGCCAGACAGTTTAGACTGAGACACGTCTGTATGAATCCGATTTGAACCGCATGTCAAACCACGTCAACGTTCCAAACTGCCTCTAAATGTGGGGTTCTTTTTGCTGTTCAGACTTGCAAAAACCAATATGGCTACAGTCTGGATATGCTTGAGCTGGCTGTGTGAATATATGCCAGCCTGTAACACTTGTTTCACCGTGTGTGTGTTGCATATGTATTTCTTGCACTTGATGCATGCATACTGCGTCTTCCTGTCCATCTTGGGTCCTCTCATAGAGCTTATTTTTGTTGCTACTGGCCACGACCTCTAATGATGAAAATACTTAGATCAGGAATTGAACATTGTCTGTCCGTCACTCACTCACACCATATAGTTGCCATTTAACATACGCAACAGCATCTCACACTAACTTGAGTTTCTGCAGATATATGTTCTGAAGGTCGGTCTGAAGGGGCAGCAGCATCCTCCACACACATACCTGTGGCCTGAAGGTGGACCCGAACAGCACATGTGTAATATAAATGTGTATAGGGGTTAATTGAAAATGTTTTATTTTCTATGTTTTTCACAGAGAATGAACCGTGGCCAAAATAATAAATCACATCATTTGTCTTTTGGTAAACGTTGAAAATGGGTCCCACATACCGAACACAAGGGGTAAAATGGTTCCACCGTACAGGTTGAAGGAGCTGAGTTTTAGAACATCGGATGATAACTTTGTAAATTACCATGCACACACACGCACACACACACACACACACACGCACACACACACACACGCACGCACACACACGCGCGCGCACACACACACAGGCACGCACACAACACACACTGAGCGATCCCTGAACATTACCCCTCACATGGGTGTAATTACTTGCTGATTCTGATGAGGATGGACAGGTTGCTAAGATACCTTGGCAGGATTGTTTAAAGCGAGCAAGAGTGGGAACACAGAGGGAAATGGATTCCCGCCACAAATGAGACACACAACAAAAGAATTTTCTTGAAGTACAAATGTCACGCTCGCAGTAATGTCGCCGTCAATAACAATAAATCAGCAGCCGCTGACATATTGCCACTGGGAAGCAGAGCAGATTCAGGCGACTAGCTTTCCCCCTCGTGTGTTTCATCTGCTAATAATTGGATGTTATTTTTGGCGTTCTATCAACAAATCCCGTTTGAAACAGACAGCAAGGCGATAGAGTGTGAGATGGAAAGATTTATAAATAAAGGAGTGAAGGAAGTAATGAGCAGTGGAAAGTGAGCAGTGAGGTGAAACATACATGTGGGTGTTTGAATGTCTGCATATCTGTGTGTGTGTGTGAGAAGAGTGTGAGAGAGATGAGAATGAGCAAGTACAATTAAGGATGTTGTTTAGAGAGCGTCTAAATGAGTGTAAACCTCCGGATCTCTTTCAGCACACCTCTAGCGTGACGTGAGTGCGGCTGGGTGTCTCGTCTGACTGCAGAGCACAACTTTTGCTGGAGACAGAAAAACACACACACACGCGCGCACACGATTTTCACATTCATGAGGGGACACCGCATGGAGATAAGGCTGAAGAAAAGCGTAGCATCAGCTCCCCGATGGCAGATAAGGTAGACTTGTGCTGACAACGCCTGCCTAAAACACATAGTCTCTCCCCCCTTCCCTTTCCTTCTCTCTCTCTCTCTCTCTCCCTCTCACTCTCTCTCCCTTCTCTCTCCCCCCGTCTTCTTTGTCTTATGGCACTGTCACGGGTTGAGTTCGGGTGGGGGAAGCTAACTTCTTAACAAGCACGAAATACAATGCCACCATACAGACACACACACACACACACATTGCACACTCGGAGCACACTCTCCTACCATCCTAATTTACAATCTATCCTTCATTGCTTCAGGGATTTGCTATGAGAGAGGCGTAGGACGGTGGGGGGAAAGAAATGTCATTAGCGCTTCACGCTGGCCCTGTGGGACCACACCTATCTACACACAGCGCACGGCCTCTTTTTTTTGGGTTTTCTTTGGTACCTAACGTGGAGAGGCTGCAACGGTTTTATCCTACAATCTGGATCAAAGCTGAGCGTTAGAATGTGCTGATATATGCCTTGCCCTAAATTACCATCAGCTATTAATAATCAACCGTGACATGAAGATATTAAGGCTGTGACAGGACCATTAATGTCATAACCTCAGTCCAACCTCAATTACAAGGCACATTATCATTCATTAGCTTCAATCAAAGGACTTCCCATGGAAGGCAAACATTTATATTGGGATAAAGGCACACTGTCTGTTGTGGCACAACACAGGGTATATTCTGGCATGAGAGGGGAGTGGGGGGGGGTCACCTGACCTACCCCCCACTCCCCCCCCATTGCCATGAATTACATTTGAAATCCAGCCTTTCAACCTCAGTCTATGCTTCTCCAAATCTATGACCTTAATCATGAACAAATATTTGGATATATTTAATAGTACGATTTCTATGGGCTTTTGTTGCTTGTGTGCTGTAATTGTGTCACCTTGATCAATGTCAGCCTAGAATCGTCAGCAGGCTTTGTGGAGAATCCACAGTGGTGCTCATACTGAAGTGTGAAATACCAGAAGCAGATCTACGCTATGTATCCTCAACAAACATTCCAAAGTGAAGGAATTCACCCAAAAACATACTTCATTTATCAATAACCCACCATTCAAAGCCTGGGATGCATTTGAAGAGCTGTTACATTTGTCTCATACAATGGACCAGATACACTTTTTTTTCATTGTTTCATTCTGTATTGTAAAAATGTTTTGCAATTCGCTGTTACAGGTTTGAACACTGCAGCCTTTTTTCTTTCCAGAGTTCTAGACTATGAGGGCTGAAGAGTTAGGGGTGGGTGGATTGATAGCAAAGATGTATACTTTTATTTAACTTTTTTATTCATATTTAATTTAAATTGTTGTATAGGAACTACTTTTCCTTCTTCCTTCTTGTTCCATGCACTCTCCATTGCTTAAAAGACACTAAGGCTTGTCGACCCTTCCAGTCATTATACAGTACTATCACAGAAAAGTGAGAGAAATTACCTGATACCAGGAACTTAATGGTGTCTTACAACAACATCTTAGAATTGTTTTGAGACACCCAGTCCAAATTGGGTGACCTGTCTTTACTTTCAGATCAACTACCTACTCCTTGTTGTCCCGACGTGTGTGTCAGCATTTGTATCTGTGTCCTCTGTTATTACCTTTACCCTGTTATTACCTTTACAGCCCTTTCTTTAAAATATATTACTTAACCCTCCGGCTGTCCTAAGGCATTTCAGCAGACTACCAGCAGAGGGGGCCAACCGCGGAATATCATTCTGTATGTCCGTGTTGTGGTTGTGGTTGGCTGAAAATGTATTATCTAACCCAATGAACATCATGGCTATCAAATCTTTTTAATCTATGGATTTTCCAATTTTCACTTTAATAATCACAAATATTTACTATTTTGGTGTACCGAGATACTGGTATTACTTGGTATCAGATCAAAAGTTTTATCAGTGGAATCTCCCATCCCCAGGCTGAAGTATTCCTTTAACTTGATTAACTCTGAAGAAAATATAATTTTCCTACTGTACTGTGTGGATAAGCTATACCATGCACCGAGTCACTGAGAATGCCCTTTGGGAGTGGCAGGCAGTATCAGGACACAGAGAAAAAGTACGGTAGTACACCACACTTAGTTGTAAGGCATAACCAAACACAAACTTGGAAGGACAGTTCCATTTACATGTTAGAAACTAGATGGTGAATTAGGGCACCGCTACTTGATATAAACATGGTGCATGACCTGAATCATCAAAGTAAGCAATTGCAATCACAATACTGTAAGCAGTTACAATAACCCATGTTTAACCTGTAGTGCCAAACCTGTAGTGTACTGTACGGTTTAACCCTCATGTTGTCCTCCAGATCCAAATAACCCAATGCAGTACCTCTTTGTGGCAGATAGAAGGGGACAATTCTAATTCTACAGCTTATACACATAAATTATGATGTGCACTTCTGTCACACAAGGTAGTGTGTTTGAAACCAGAGGACAAAAGGAGGGTTAAAAGGCAGGAAAAAACAAACAAATACGTACATAAATAAATGAATACAAAAATAAATACACGCTAATCTGCCAATTCATCTGTTCATGTCTTTGAATTAAGAGTTCCCAGAATGCTGTACATTGCAGAGGCAGAGCTTACAAAAAGCGGGATGGTTTAACACGGCTATTAAAGCCTATAGAGTGTTGTTTCTTTTTTTTCATTTTGTTTGTACTATAGTTTTTGACTGTCAACATCACTTTAGATCAACAACATAGTGTTCACTATGTGTTCTGTCTATTCAGTTTATATGCATGCTGATTAATACTAGGAAAAGCAATGTTTAACCCTTGTGATGTCCTCTGGGTCAAAATGACCCAAATCAACAGGAGGGTCAAAGGCATAAAAAATAACACAAATATGTAAATAAATAATTAATAAATAATACACAATCGGATGGCGATGCCAGGTGGCCAAATACGGTATTTTTAAGGACATAACGAGGTTTGTAGTAGTTTGTGGCCATATATTATTGTACAATGTATGATTGTACAATGAATGTATGTCTGTATGTACAGTACTAGAACCTATGAAGAACCAACAATCTCTCAAAGACTTTTTTGGTTATTATATATTAGTGATGTTTAATACATTTTAAGTATTCTCCTATTACGTAGAATGTAGGAAATATAAACAAATAGAATGACCTTGATGAACAAATAGAAAATACCTTGATTGAGTAGGCATGTCCAAACCTTTGACTGGCACTGTATTTACATATGAATACCTTCATGTATCTATGCTTATGTTAGGCACTGTACTGTACGACTAATGGAAATGTACAGTATGTATATTATTTGCTCCACAAGAGGGGGCAGTAAGTCTGTAATGAGCAGCAGATGGACTCCTCTGAGCCTCATTTGCATTTCCTTTATACCACTCTGTTGCTTGTACTGCTTCTGCAATATACATTCATTGCATGCATTAGAAAAAAAAAACATTTCCCCTAGCATCTGCAATACAAGAAGTCTTGTGAACTGAATCCCTCCCAAACACAGACAGCAAAGCACATGGCTGTGTGCCCTGTCGGAGATATGTAATTACATGGAGATCAGCCCTAGCAGTGCAGCACACGTCAATACTGGGACTTTTGTGGCCGTTCTCTGCATTGGTAATATTTCCACTAATCATTGCTGCACAGCTGGACCTAAATGCATATTTATGTGTTTGGAAGATGCTCACTGTGCATGCAGTACGTGTGGCTGGATCGTTTTACCCGTACATCAGTAAACATTAATGGGATATGCATGGCAGACTGCTGAAAATGTATGTATAAACTGTGGGATTACAGTTCTTCATGACCTTGACACACGCAGAACTGTTCAATGTCTTTGTTGCATTGTTGTGCTGGTTGTCATAGACGCGTGCGCGTGTGTGTGTTGTTGTTGTTGTTTTTCATCTCTGTCCATCTCAAACTTTCATGCATGTTTGGTAGATGATCTGTGTAAAGCCCAGGTAATTGTATTAGTCTTTTATACTGATGTGAAGATATTACAACATATCAACGCAAGATACCAGACTATTGAATACCGACAAACACACACACACACACATGTAAACGCACACACACTTGTGTACACACACATTTTCAAACACTCATGTATAGTGCATGCATACAGAGCAGGTCTTTAACCTCCCTTGTTGATGAGATGAAGATGCAGACCGCCTGCTGGGAGAGAGTGGGAGTGCCCCCTATATGCACGCATCCTCAGTTATCCAGACCATTTTTCATCTTTCTCCGTTTCGCCCACGCTCATACCCTGTACACTACTGTACATTGGCACGCTGGCACCCACTCAACAGCTCCTCCCAAATCGAACCCGCTGTCCAAGAGTGGTGAGGACATGGTGTTTTTTAATCGCCATGCAGGTCTGTAACATGCTGACCTACACATAGTGTATGCATATGTTTGTTTGTGTGTTTGTTGCCGTTTGCTATTTGTTTGTGTGTGAGGCTGTTAGCTTGTGTTCACTATTCTATATTATAATATAGCCTAGGTTATCAAAGGCATTGTGATGTGAATTATTTGTCTGTTAACTGTCAGCTTCCCTGCCGGTAATTATACACCCATAATGCCAGCTACTTGAGCTAAGATGGGAATGTTACTGTACGAAATGCATTTCCTTTACAGATGTGTAGGTCATGATCAATTACAGTAGTTGAAAAGGGACAGATCTTTGAAGTGATTTGACTGAATGTTGTGCACTGCATTGTTATTTAAAATATCTCTCGCTTGCTAATGTTTGACTAGATAAAATCTGCTATGGCTTTCATTGTTTTTAGCGTGAGCAATAACTTTCTGGAGCTGAGATGTGGGCATATTTAGGGCTATGTCATTGCTTTGGAGAACTCACTGATTCACTTGAGTAACTGACCAAATGCTGTTTCGAGCCTGAAGGTTGAGGAAGAAAATATATTGTTCAATGAACAATAATAACGGGGCATCTTGGTCATGATGCGTGGCATTTTGGAAAACATGAAATGTCACTTTGAATTTATTAAAATCTTTAAAAGGACTTGAATCTGCCAACTATAGCCTATAATGTTTGTCAGTGCTATAATGCTTTCCTGTTTCTACTGAAGTCTCTGTATATCCTCTGAATGACCCTACAGTATGAATTATCCTACAACTGCCGTCCCAATGGTAAGGAATTACTGAAGATCACCACATTATTTCTGCATGGAGACAGCCTTTTCAGAGCTATCCTGCATGAGGGACATGAGTGTGAATGGGTCTCAGTTAGCTTCTTATTATATTCTCTCAACCACTATTTTAATTTGAAACTGTGTTCTTTTCTTTGTTGACCCCTTATTAATCTACCACTTTGTTTTAATTCAATGTTATCTATTCTACAATACAGTGTGCAGAGGTGCAGATGCCTGAAAATAAGGTTTTTGTAACATTTTACTGTAACCATTCAAATTCACCAGAGCATATGAGCATAATTCTTCCTCAAAACAAGGACATGACACAAAGGCATTTTGGAACCAGAAATCGTTATTTTTTACATGACATAGCAATTTACACCTCTGCATGTGTTTACCAGGGTCACCATGGAAACGGGTAGCAATTGAAGTTTGTTGTCATTCTATTTGGCCATGATCATACCCATCATACCACACAGTTTGTCACCACTTTGCATGTGAATCTGATGTGCTGGTGTTTCTATTTGTCTGACTGGCCTGCGATCTGGGGTCTGGTTTGGGCAGGACAAGGTGCTGCTCGGGATCAAGACAGAGCACTTATGCCATCCTACTTTGTATGTAATGTAAGCGTTAATAATATATAGGGCTATATAAGTCATTATTAAGGATGTGAATTTTTATCCCTAGTATGTATATGTTTGTATGTGTAATTCTATCTGGTTACCACAGCTATACTGACATTTTCAATAAACAGCCTTAACCATACAATACGTTTTTTGTGAAAGTACGTGAAAGTGTTATAGAATTCTAAATTTTTAGTCTTCAGGTAAGAAAACAATGTCCAGCATACAGTAGAGTTGCATTAGAGCATGCAGGTGCAAAAGACTATAGTGTTATGTGATAGAAGATAGAAGATAACTGGAACATGAACTGTTTCCATTTATCTAAGCATTCTGAAATAATGAGAAATATACAACACACATGTCAAGAATGTGCTGGCAGGAAAAATAAGGTGCTTTTTTTACTCTTGTGTGGACCTTTGCATTGTATCAAACTGTGCATTGTTGGTGTTATACCCAAGATGGTAAGTAACAGTATACTAGCCATCCATTAATATAGTATTATTTAATCTAAAAACATATTTTAACTAAGCAGCAAAATGCCATGTATTGCTAGTTTCACATATATTTATAACTGAAAATATGACGTGAAAAAACTGTACTGTAAATAAGGTGGCATGGAATATGTTTATGATGTGTAGCATACATACACATTTAGTTATATGTCTAATGGGATATATACTGTACTGTACAAATATACTATATGTGGTACTGAATTAAACACAGCATATGGTGTACATTCTGGCACCTTTTACAGCATGCCTAGGGAAGCTAAGTCACAGGAGGAACGGAGCCGACATGCAGCTTTGGAAATGTATCAAGCATTTTCATACATATTTATGGCAGATAAGGTATGATATTTTAAAGTAAACGTCAATTCAGTAGAATGTGAAGTGTGATTCTGTAAATATGACCTTGTGATAGATGTATATAATGTATTATATCAACCACAATTAAAACAAACAAACAAACACATATATGCTGTATATATAATTAAGGATAATAAATACTGTGTTTATTGTATATACATTTTTAAAGAACTCTTAAGTAAGCAGGGTACAACTAACGGTACAGAGTACGTCATCGACACATGAATCACTGCCATGCCCACTCATCAATTCAGGCTTTGTGATTCATGCAGAATGGAGGCAGTTACTCAAAGGGCTGCTTGCAGGCGATCAGAACAGACCAACAAATTGCCAATGCAAATGTCTCGCATGTATAACACAGAGTGCAGATGCATACGGAAGCCAAATTACGTGCAAGTGATAGATTTACAGAATGTTTTGTAAGTCTGCCCGCAGGAAAGGGCTGAAAAAGGGGGGGAAAAGTGAGGAGGTTGTTGCCCTTGCTTTATACCTTTGTGTGAAAATGAGAATACCAGCATCTTCACAGACGCGAGGTGCCTGGCTGCAGGCATATTTACTGTCTTTTGGCATCACCCCCTCTGACAAGGTCATTGGATATTAGAAGACACAGTACGTGTTTACATTTATGGAATTTACACGGCATTTACGGCAGCACATCAAATATCTTATTGTGTTATTATGAATTAAAGAGTAAAAAGAGTAACTACATATTGTATTTAGCTCTGGCTCAGTGTGGCCTACACCCCCTAGTTCAATCGAGTAGGCTTTCACTTTGTGGAGACTTCAGTTTGTTATCCAAAAAAGTAATGCTCATTAACTGGACTATGTAACAATGCCCCATGTTTCTTCATGCTGAGGCTCTTGCATTTTTTAAAATCTAACTGTTGGGAGAGAAGCTCAAACTGGGTGTGTTGTTGCTCTTTCGTACGACACAAGATACTGTTGCATCTCATGTCTACACAGTGCTCCTTACTCCTCTTCCTGCAATTGGCTATGCCAGATGCCAAACATAAATTATATGATATGAGGATTATTTGGGAGGAAAAGCTTGCATTCTTCGTAAGCTCTGTAGAGACACTACAACAATGAACGTCAGTCAATAACTCATGTCCCCATCTCATTTGTGTCCTTCCTGTTGTTGTCAGCCAGGGATCGTCATTATGTGGCAGTTTCTCCAACCATTTCAGTCAACGTGCAATTCAATAGCATTCAATTTAACTGCACCTGGTCACCTGTGATGTCTGGCACTCTGTTGAATTGACTCAAGGATGGGAAGAATAGAAGAATTTCACTGTAGGGTCAGTTGTAGAGCTAGGCCTTGATGTCTGGGACATTCATTGTACAGGATTGTACAGTGTTGGTATCATGGATGCTGGATGTACACTATCTTTCCTCATCATGTCTTTTAGTAAACATGTCTTTCTTTACCATTTTGAAATGTTATCAAATATTATTGTAATGGCAATGAATTACCTGCACTGCAGTTATATTAAATAGACATAGAAATGTAAAGCTTACCACAGGAATGTTGCCAACCCAATGTCACACAACATAAAAACATTTTGTATTTTTTTGTGTCCAAGGTTTTTCTATGTTTTAATAAAAACTAGCTAATAGGTTTATTCGGTTAATGAGCAAACAAAAAACTGATTGCTTATAACCTGACTTTTTTATTAGATTTTGTGTCTCTTGCTCCCTGCTACAGGCAGAAAACACTATTGTTAATGTTGGTCACATTAAATATCATGAAGGTTATTTAACAAATGCCTTAAAGTAGTATATTATGTGTGTGCATGACTTGCAGAGGGTACACTAAGTCAGAAAATGTTTGTGACCAACACATCAAATAATAACCAGTCTATTACAGAATACCATTATGACCTTACAAGCAATTGCAATCTGCAAGGTCTGCTTTTCCTGTCAGAATCAATGGTCAGAATGTCATAAAAACCTACACAACCTACATTAAGTTAATCTAGTTGTACTATTTTCTCATTATGTGCGCCCATGTATTGCAGTTAGACACTCAAAATAGCACAAATACAACATTTTATGATAATAACAGTTAAGAAAAGTATATCAGTATTCTTAACAAGTTATATACCTCCTATGGAACTCAAAGATGGTTTCACTGGTTTTATGAATTTCCCATACTGCATTTTACAAAGGCATACATTACAAAAGAAACATGACAGATAGAGGGCAACTCTGTAGACACGTTCAAAATATGTTTATGTAAACTAGCAGAAGTGAATAGAGAACAAAAGCAATTGACATTTCTGATGCAGCAGGTACAGTAAGGAGTACAAGGGGTTAAATCAAGCCAAATGTCAGCAGGAGTAAAGTACTGTAAGATCAAGGTCAGGAAGATACAAAGTCTGGGGTGTAATAAAAGTTCAATATCTCTTTAAAGATGCACTAGGATACAGTAGGATATGGTACTAATCCATAGCAAGTCAAATACTTTTCTGAGTGTGGCTTCCGGCTGTTATTTCCTGTTCACTAACCAGAGGTGTGGTCAAAATTGCAAACAATGGCAAATATTCATCAGCTCATTTGCACTGAGTTTACACAAAAATTTTACCCATTTATGATGGCATTTATATACTTTTTGCATAACCTTCCATATTGTAAGAACATGTTTAAATTGTCTTTTTTTTTGTTTGTTTTTTGTTGCTTTTCTGCCTCATGCACTGGTGTTTTGACCCATGCACCTGCATGTCTTTGTTTGCACTTTGACACATTTTATGAGGTGTGTTCTAATCTAATTACATTTGTCCAGAGATGTTTTTGGGAGCTACAATATTGAATAAATATAGAACTATACATTCCAGTCATCAGAAAATCCACCTTGTTCTTTTCCATTTCCGTCACTCTCAAGCTGTCTCCATAGGTGGGCATTTTTGTCAGATATCTTCATTTACTTTGGATGTGGGGAGTCAAAGGTTAGGTTAATTAAAAATGGGATCTCAGGGTTTGATCTTCATGATGTGTCCGCTTCTAACCCCATGCCTAATTCCTGTTCTCATTAAGAGGCAGCCCAGAAATGGATACACACACACACACACACACACACACACACGCACGCACGCAGACATGCCGACATGAACACAGACATTAAAAACGGACATGCATACACACACACGCGCACACACACACACACACACACACACGCACACAGACCCACACACACAGACACACACATGCACACACACACACAACCTGAAGTCCATAGGTACTGTATCTGTGTCCTTCTGCCATTGAGTGTTAGTTAATGAGGCTGCACACAGGGAGAAGTTTGCTGGAAATCTTCCGGATAACTTCCTATTGTTGCTCTAGGGCTTTAAACATTTCACTGCAAATAATCCAGAAACTTGTTTCAGGGGGAATGGCTGCACAGTTATTGCAATGTGTAGTGGCAAACAGTCAAACCTGTCGCTTTTAAAGCACACTGAGTCACTGTGTGCAAAAGAAAAGTTTGTCGCTGACTTGTTGCTTTTCACTGTTAAATACATTTGAATTGATAACAAACGTAAAAGTTGTCTGTTGTGGCACACATACTGTAGCCATGATGACATGAGCCCCCCTCGCCTTCCATGAGTTTGTCATTAAATGTTGTCATTTTTTCTATTTTATTAGAATAAATATTCAATTGGAATAGCTGGACGGTTTGACTATTATGATGGCTACAACTGCATGTTAATATGCTATTAAACATGTTCATTACAGTATGATTTTCAGCAGACTGGCAGCTAAAATATAAATTATTAGAGTGAGCGAGGAAGTCCTGGAAGCATAGATAAAATAATTTATGGGCCAGTTGACTCAGTACGTTATGGGTATTTGTGCAAAAATGATGAGGGTAATTATCCTCCACCATATGAAAAGGATTGTATCTTGAGTTCGTGTAAATTAAGCATTTGTTTGTGATAGAAGCAATCATTGTCAAGGCGAAATAGCCTTATCAGCAAAATTCCACCGAAGCTTGCCCAAAATAACTGTTCCAGACAGCTGTCTAAGCCTGCCAAGCCAACCCTCGCTCTAAAGGTACTATAAGCTAGGACAGAAAAATGAATCCTGGTATTCTCTTACTATTCCTGACCTCTTTGAAAAAGAGGATGTATGCTAGCTACAGGGTTCATGCTAAATATTGAAAGGGTTGAAGGATCATTCCAATATGAAGGTTGCTGAAAGTTTTACATTTGCTTGGCTTCTCCAAATAAATCATGACATTGCCTATAGGTGTGCTGTATGTCTGAGGCACACAAGGAAAGCAAACTGCAGTTGAGGGCCTATAGTATAGTAGGCCTACATGCAACTTGCATTGCTTTAAGTAATTAAAAATAAGAAGGAACAGACATGGAATATCTGTACAGCCTTGACTTGAACTAAATATGTCCAGTGACCTACAAGTGACAGGCTCAGCGTACTGTGTCTGTTGAGCGAACACATCTCTTTGGCGACAACCAAACTTTAAGTTATGGGAACAACAGCCCTGCACATACAAAACAATGAAAAGCAGTTAGGAGTAATTTGCATGTGTGTTAGTGGGTTGATGGCTGATGGCTACAGTACTAGGAAATGCTGGAGCTGAGCCGGTGTGTGTGTGTGTGTGTGTGTGTGTGTGTGTGTGTGTGTGCGTGTGCGTGTGTGTGTGTGCGCGTGTGTGTGTGTGTGCGTGTGTGTGAGAATGTGCATGCTGTGTTTGAGGTTAAGTCGACTAAAAAGACCAAGCCACTGCTCAGTGTCATCACCTGTCTAGAGTATCCGGCTGGGGACACTTACATACCTGCCTCATAGTCTGTCACAGCTATCAGTCACAGTTTTCATCCCTATCAATCACTGGATCTCTCCATGCCAATCACTCTGTGTCCACCTCTCCCTTTCTGTCAATCTGTCACAGTTGTTTTTCTCTCTTCTTTCCTCGCCTTTACCTGTGAAAGAATACTATGACAATGACATGTACAAAACCACTCAATATTTGATTATTTGGATGTAGAACTTTGACAACTTTTAAGGAACAAAAGCGCATTTGTAGTTATTCTCCAATTGCTGTGGTACACATATGTGGAAATTGCCTCTCTGTCACTCATTCATTGTTCTCCTCTGTTGCAGGTAGAGGGCTGTTGTTGCTGTTTGGAGGAGAAACAAACAGAATGTGTGTATACAGTACTGTAAAGCACAGGCAACGCTAGGGCACGCCCACACCCACACAACACCGTTGGTTTTCTTGGAAAGTCAAAGCGTGACCTTTTCACATTTCATACATTAGCAGTGCGAATATATGCTTCCCTTTACATACAGTATATTGTATATGGCTACTATTCATGTGTGTTGTTTACTAGAGGGGAAGGCATTGATGTGATGATTATGTTACAAAAGGCTGATCTCAGGAAAGACCGTGCTAGACAGGCTAACATTACGGTCTCTCCTCGCTGCCACTACAGCGATGAGCATGTTAGCATCAGGAATGATGTGTGATATTGCCTTTGGAGAGAGGAAAGGGTAGTGGGGTGCAGCACTTTTATTCATGGCCCTGCTAATTTATGTACTGTAAACAAGTTACTGACTTCCACTTCATGGCAGATGACCAAACAGTGAGCCTAGAAATCAATGCTGTGGAAAAGTAGTTGGCTGCTATCATTGTTAGAGGCACATTATAAATCGCAAGGTGCTAAATGCATCCGTTCAGTATTAAGATGCTGAAGTGATGACTAATGACTAGCAGCAGACATTAAGAACATCTACACACCTAGCAGTTATGGACGTCCATCTGTTTCATTATGTTATGTCGTGTTTTTCATTGCAGTTCAGTCTATATCCTTTTAATATGCAGGGAGGGGATTTTGTTATGGTGGTCATGACTCAATATTAAATAATATATGTAATATTAATACTTTTTATTTAAAAAAAGTAATATTATCTTTTACTTGGAATATAAATCATGTCAAGTAGAGCAGGTCGTTGTGCCAGGCACATGGTTCAAAAGGGTTGTACTTACTCTCTTCATTATTCATGGATGTGTTTTGGGCATAACATAAAATAAACTAATCAGATTTGTCATCTCCCATTCCCTTTAAAAATCCAGGCGTGCTTGCACTTTGGTTGATTGCTATAATTTTGGCGGGTTTGATAAATAGCAGATCACCGACGGCAACAGTGAGATTTCACCAAGATCCTTAAAATATGTTGATGAGGCTAGACACATATAATATTTCTCATTGTACTCTCATTGTACTTGATTTTTAACACTTTTTTAATGAGTCTTGGCCTTTGTGCAACAGTGTATAGCAATGCATCACTTCTGTTTGGCCAAAAGGTTTTGAGAGTTGCTGGGGGTTGGCCTACTGTACAGGAAGGTATTCTAAATATTTACATGCATTTTCTTTTTCTTCTAAGTAGAAGATGATAGACTGTTTTTCGAGGAGGCTCCTGTCTCCTTGGTGGAGGGTGCCACAAACTGCAAATGCCACAGCGCTCTCAAGAGAGCTATTTAATTGATTTGTATTGGAAGGCACCTTTGTAGTGTCTGTCTAAAAGGGCAAAAGAGGCATGCAGCGTTTCTGCGTGTGTTTGGCTGCGTATGGAAGCTGGTAAATCAATGCACTGGAAAATGGGATAGTACGACTACTAATTATTTCAGTGTTGGAATTTAATTCCTGCCGGGACGCGTTCTTGATTATTTGAGGGGTGGATATTTTACAAGCTCGTGTTTGTGTGTGTGTTCATGCGCACTGTTTTCCCCCAGCCTCCAACCATACAACCGCCAAGATCAATGTTAGTTTGTTTGGTTTGTGAATTATTAAAATCTTGCCAAGGCTAATGTGCCATAGTCCCTTTTTAAAGCTACGCAAACTACCCTTTAAGTTTCTCTTCGCCAATACATGAGCAGCCTCGCCCATCCAAATGCATTCAAGGCTTCCGTTGTCAGATATGGACAATCTCAGCTGAATGCAAACATAGTAAACATATCTCACTATTACGGTAAGCCAATTTAAAACAGGAACATAAAATGCATCTCACTTGTTTGTGCACCAGCTTTAAGAGAACAGAATCATTTAAAATGTGGTGAGATGGGCCCTACAATAGTGCAACATGAAATAATAAGTTGAACTTCATAGGTTTATGCTTCCGCAAGTCAACATCATCAAATAAGGAGATTTTGTTGAATTTGATTATGAATTTACATTTTCTTCAGTGGAGATTCTTGGTTTGAAAAGTGTACTGTACATGCCTCGTCCCACACTTGAGAGGTGCACATTGTTCTCTACTGCTCCCCTTTGGAGCACCCCTGGGCTCAGGCAGTTCTCTCCCCCTCCCCTTGCGGTCGTTTTAACCCTCCTGTTGTCGAATTACGCCACCAGAGGGCGCCATCTGATACTGTATGATTTTGTGTGTTTTTTAAATGTCACTGCTGTGTGTATTTCTTTCTTTATGTATTTGTTTGTTTTTTCGTGCCTTTTAACCCTCCTGTTGTCCTTGGGTCTCAAACACACACCTTGTTTTGCCAGCAGTGCACATCGTATGTGTGTGTAAGCTGTAGAATTAGGTTTAGCGCCTTCTATCTGCCACAAAGAGCTGGTGATGTGGGTCATTTTGACCTGAAGGACACCATGAGGGTTAAACAAACTTGTGTTCCACATCTTCCATCTATCATAACCTTAACGTCAAGTTCCATGCACACTGATGAGATAGAACACTTATACAAGGTTCCATTGGCCATATTGTTTGCCTTCTAGTCAGGCCTTTGAATGGAAGTGGAGGGCAGTCTGACAGCAGGTTGAGCAGCCGTTGCTCCTGGCCCAACACATCTCCTCGGCACCTTGACGGACACAGGTCCTGCCGTGCAGCCCTGTGCTGCAGGGAAGGGTAGCAGGAGGTGGAGAGGTGGAGGAGAGGACAAAATGAGGTCCTAACACGGCAGACTGCGGGGCAGGAAAGGCAGGGGAGCGGGATTTTGCTGTGTGTGTGTGTGGAGCCTATGCCCGGTTTATGCATGCATGCTTATGTGCAACGATAGAGTTCCTAGAAAGCCCTGTCTGCCATCTGGGCGTTGGGTCGCTCCAAGGCAAGAGAACCAGACCACCAGGGGTGATCACCAGGGCCCCACCACCATACAAAGGGCTTGTAGGCTGGGGAGCCATCTGTAAGAGGTGACCTGTGGAACTATGGTTCAGACACACACAGCGGGGGTGCGGAAAGCGCAGTGGGCCCGTTTCCTCCAATACCCTGCCCACGCTTGCGCACACACACACACACACACACACACACACACACACACACACACACACACGAGCACACAGCTCTTCCCATTTACAGCAATACACAACGCTAACCAAAAGTGCAGACAGACAATTACAGTGAACCTACTTTGTGTGTGGCTACAAACAGCAGCCTCTCAGCCACAATCAATGGCAACACTTACTCCAATTAGCCACTCCTGAGGAGAGCGCTAGCGCCGGGTTAGCATGTGCTCAGAGACCACTCAGGGCTCAGATGGCTATTAGAAATTGGACACTTGCCCAATGCATGCAACGTCAGCAACAGCTAGAGAAAAGCACAGCCAGAAGCACTACTTTTAACGTCGCCTAAGAGAACTGCATACTGGCGAGTGTTTTTATTTTATTTTTTTTGTTTTATAATAATTCATTATGTCATGTTCTCCAGGTTTATATTTGTTCTGCACCGTGATTTGATTATCGTTAAGAGGCAGAAAGCAGGACTTCCTGTTTGCTGCCGGGAAACAGTAAGAAGTGTGGCTTTAAGTGGTTATAACAGTTCAATCCGCAAACCCATGAGGTCTTGTGTTGTTGTTGGTTTTACTGGGAGAGAACGACTAAATTACCAGTATAATATAATGAAAACAGATCCCACAGTATAAAGAAAGAAATGGCAAAGGACATGATGGTTTTGAGTCCTTACCCCAAGAAAAGGAGTTCAAGTACCTGGGGGTCTTGTTCATGAGTGAGGGGACATTGGAGCGGGAGACTGGCCAGAGAATCGGAGCAGCGGGAGCGGTATTGCAATCGCTTTACCGCACCGTTGTGACGAAACGAGAGCTGAGCCGGAA
>JAODUG010069394.1:0-13643 GCA_027564795.1 Aphredoderus sayanus
CTGCTGTCTGGGGACATGTATACATATACTCTGCTGTCTGGGGACACGTATACATATACTCTGCTGTCTGGGGACACGTATACATATACTCTGCTGTCTGGGGACACGTATACATATACGCTGCTCTCTGGGGACACGTATACATATACTCTGCTGTCTGGGGACACGTATACATATACGCTGCTCTCTGGGGACACACATGTATACATATTAGCTGCTCTCTGGGGACACACATGTATACATATACGCTGCTCTCTGGGGACACACATGTATACATATACACTGCTGTCTGGGGACACACATGTATACATATTAGCTGCTGTCTGGGGACACACATGTATACATATTAGCTGCTGTCTGGGGACACACATGTATACCTATACACTGCTGTCTGGGGACACGTGTATATGTATACACTACTGTCTGGGGACAGGTGTATACCTATACACTGCTGTCTGGGGACAGGTGTATACATATGCACTGCTGTCTGGGGACTTGTGTATACATATACACTGCTGTCTGGGGACTTGTGTATACATATACACTGCTGTCTGGGCTATATATAGTTTAGTAGAATACATATAGTGCAGTATGTACTACACTACACTAGTGTGTATACCACTCTGCTAGCGCACAGCAGCACAGCGTAAGCTAGCCAGCACCTTTGAGAGCAGGCAGCTTGTGCAGCTCTCGGTTCTTGGCCAGGGTGAACCTGGAGGAGCTCTGCCTGCGCTCCTTCTTCACCACCTGGGGGCCCCCCGAGTACTTGATCTTGTTAAGCTGAGTGGGGGGTGGGGCACTGCTGGGACGCTTGCTGGCCCCCTGCTGGGCCTGTGTACGCACACACACACACACACACACGTAAGTTAAAGCCTCGTCTTGGCCACTGGTGTGTGTTGTGGTTTCGCTCAGGAAGCCCAGAAGTAGTCCACCAGCCCTGATCAGTAGCCCTGAACATGTAGTTAGGATGTGCCATCTGTCGGCACTGCATGTAGATAGGCTGAGCCCAGCGGTGGTGAATGGTGATCGGCACAAACACTCACACAGCTCTGGTCAGAAACACACTGTGGGAACACGTGGCTCAAGGTAGAGTCAGGGTGATATACAACAGCCCTGGTCCCGTCTGTCTTGTTGGCTGGGGAAGAAGCACCTGGTGCTTGGACCAGGGGATCAGAGGACCAGGGGTGTGCTGGGGCCAGGGTAACAGGGTAACAGGGGTGTGCTGGGGCCAGGGTAACAGGGTAACAGGGTAGCAGGGTAGCAGGGTAACAGGGGCCAGGGTAACAGGGTAACAGGGGCCAGGGTAACAGGGTAGCAGGGTAACAGGGTAACAGGGGCCAGGGTAACAGGGTAACAGGGGCCAGGGTAACAGGGTAACAGGGTAACAGGGGCCAGGGTAACAGGGTAACAGGGGCCAGGGTAACAGGGTAACAGGGTAGCAGGGTAACAGGGGCCAGGGTAACAGGGTAACAGGGGCCAGGGTAACAGGGTAACAGGGGTGTGCTGGGGCCAGGGTAACAGGGTAACAGGGTAACAGGGTAGCAGGGTAGCAGGGTAACAGGGGCCAGGGTAACAGGCTAACAGGGGCCAGGGTAACAGGGTAACAGGGGCCAGGGTAACAGGGTAACAGGGGCCAGGGTAACAGGGTAACAGGGTAACAGGGGACAGGCGTGGGATGACAGGAGCTCATCATCTGCGCCTCATTTATCCTGCCATCTGCCTGCTCTGCAGGTAACCTTGGCAACCAGCCCTTATGTGGTGCCATCCTATTAGAAACATGCAGTTGGTGTAGTCTGCAGGTAACCATGGTAACTATCCGTCACCTGGGTGGTCCCTTTCTATTCTGGATGTCTAGTCTAAAGGTTACCATGGCAACCTGCCAGATAATACAGCTAACAGTATCTTGGTTGGCCAGAAGGTTCATACGTTGAAAAACTAATATTTCTTGTTGTTTTTATAAATAGATATGTGGATGTGACTTGGACACGTACTGGGCCAAAATGGACTGTCACCTTCCAGTCTGTAATGGCCACAGAATTAAAAGAGGTGGAGAAACAGGTGAATTAAAAATGTGCATACTTGCATACTAGAAGTTTGTGTAACCGCCCTATGAGGACATGGCCGCCCACAGTCATCTACCCAAATATCCAGCAAAACAGGCTATACAAGCTACAAGAAAGTGAAGTTGATCACCAGTACGCAAGTAAAGGTTTAATATTCAACACTCACAGATGACCAAATCTGAAAACCTAGTGTTTGGTAACTGGTGTAGACGGTTGCATCTTTCTACCATAGCATAATCACAACTATAGTCACCCAGGTTGTCCATGAGTATGACATGCACAACAAGCATTAGGCTTTCCCAACACATGATACTGGTGCTGTGTGACCACTTCCGCCATGCTGATGTTGAAGCAAACAATGAACCCCCATTCCTCCTCCTGTACCCTGTAGTTGGAATGAATGTGCAATAATAACGTCTTGAAAGCACTCGAAAATAAAAACAGCTTCTAGTTCAAACCAATATGGTTGCACCGCTGTGTCAGAGGCAGTATTGTATCCCACAGATCAACAGCAGCAAAGCTGTAGCCTGACATCAGCACACTACATGGAAGAGGGGGCGGGGTTAGCAGTGGCTCGTTGGATTTAAAGCAACAGTCACTGAAAGCAACTTTTTTCTGAGAACAGGTTTACAATGGCCATAATACAGTGCTATTCCACATAATACATTTGGTATTTTCAAGAATGTCAAATACATTGCTCAAGCAATTGACCCAATATGTGAAAAGGGTCCACTTGAAGTGAATGTCCATTGGACTGTGATACAGTACACTTAATTAAGGAAGCATTGCGACAAAATAAGGCCAAATGCAATATTGACTACAGAGATTATATATGCATTAATGTCCTCATGTCAACAAACTTACCTCGTCTGAATTTTCCGATGCTGCATCTTTGGTAGTGTTCGCGTTGCTGCCCTTAGCGGTGCTTTTCGCAGTCTTGCTCGGCTCCTGTTCACACAGGGACATGTGATCAAGACACTGCCAGCCCAATGCCCGGACCTCATTTAACCACACATCAGATTTCCGTGACCACGAGCAGCTAACTGAACCAGTGTTGGGACAGAGCGCAAACAGTGTTAGTCATTAATAGGGTTATTTCCGTGGGGACACAGCTCTAAATGAATCACAATGTGTCATAGACTAACGGTAAAGTCAACTGGAGTGGTTAACGATTTATGCTGTAACAACAATACACATTGACTTGTCCAACCTCAAGACATTCAACCATCTGAAACTACACTACCGATGAAATGTATGAATGGGGCACAAGAAATGCACTCCGCAACCAGCTGTGAATTGGGTGTATAAATAGATATTTAATATCAGCCTGAGCGCTGGGGACATGTAGACAGAATGTAATGAGCCAAGATGGTTTCTCCGGACGTGGGTCACCCAGACACAGTAGTATGTCGTGGCCACGCTTCGCCCAGCAGCAGAGCAGCGTTACATGGGCACGTACGGCCAGTGCGCTGGGCAGCTCCACTGGTGCCAGTGGGCGACATCATCCGCGGACATTCCTGACATCACCACGTGACTACCGAAAGCAGCCGAACACGCGAACGTGGTGAACTCGTCCTTCGTTAAGGACTGTGTTAGATCCCGCTGTGGTTTAGCATCGCTGTATTAACGCCTGTGTTACAGAGCCGCTTCTAAACGACACACGCTCCACTCCGCCGCATTAAACCTATACTGACGTCACATTCAGCAATGAGATCGCCGTCTCCGGGGGTCACGTGATCCGGCCAGGATTGTCCGCGGACGCTCGTCGCCGCGGCCGGGCCCCGGCGTCAGCCTGGTGCTCACTGATGAAACGCAACCCGCTGCACGTCTCCGGTAACCGAGGGCAGGCCGCGGCCCCCCGCCCCGGGGTAAGCCGCCAGACTCACCTTCTCCTTCTTGGTCTTGTTGGGCATCGTGCCGCTGGCGGAGGCGCTCTCGCAGGCTCCGTGACTGTGCGCACCGCTCCTGCGTCCCGCTAGCCCAAGACGAAGCCCATTGGCTGGCCGCGGGCACTCCCGCCCTGCGACCGGACCAAAGGATTTTCCTGATTGGACGACAGCGGGTGGGTTTTCTTTTCTCCGTCTACGTCACCGGAGCTGTCTGGGGCGAGGCTCCGCGAGGAGAAACCATCAGATGCTCCTTACCTAGCAACACGCTCCGCCCCGCCCCGTTATAGCGTTGCTATGGAGCATCCTATCATCATCGTCCTATAATCCGACAGCGTCGCGCCCTGGTGCGTTTCTACCGCACACGTCCTCACGACGCGGCATATCTGCCTGATGGGGAGCATCTCACGTGACGTCACATGGTAGTGATGTATGGACACTCATGCATGACGTCACGGCGGCTACGCTCTACCACGCTCACGTCAGCGCTGCCGCTTACATACCAACGGGTCAGGTGGGTGGCAGTGAGAAGTCCGGGAACGACAGGGTTTTGTACATTAAACATTTTCATTAATGTTCAGGTTCGATACTTTTGCGATAGTCACACTCAACCAGAACAAATGGTTTTATAAAAATAGTCTTAAATCTTTGGGACAGGACACGAGTGTATCTCAGACATTGGACCACTGCCCTCTATGGGTGAGCAAAGGTTTAAGCAGCCGCAATTTACAGGTAACAAACTCTTGCTTGTTGCATTTATTGTCGATAATGATAATTTCACAAATGTGAAACACTTCTGCTTCGAACTGGTTTCCATTAGACATCACTACCTTTATAAATGGCGTCAGTGTCTATCTAGATTAGCGGTAAACTGTTCCATGAACATTTAATTAAAGTAATTTGTTATATCACATATGGATTTATTTATATTTGTCCAATCAGTCTTTAAATCTTAATGTTGTGATGTGTGTCAGAAAGACAGACTTGCTACAGTGGACCATGTCTCAGTTTGACATCCAGCATGGCATTTGAACCAGCTGGTACAGTATCTCACAGACAATAGACACAAGGAAACTGCTGTTGCTAGACTTTATTAAAACTACCAAAACGCTTACAGGACAAGCAGTACACTTTCTTTCTAGCCAAGCAGATGGATACACGGCCTGCAGTCCTAGTTAAACATGAAAAACAAAAATAAAGACATTCTATATTTATGTTATAGGATTAGGTCAATGAAGCGTCTGCATGGGCAGCATGTTTAACAGAATCCTCCAGGAAAAGGTTTTGGTCCGTGAAGGCCGAGCTTACCAACGACAGCTCTCTTCGTAAGCGCGACAGCTCTTGGCCTTGTGGTCGTTTAGAGAGGACACAGAAGAAGACAGTGACTCAACAAGGCTTAGCTCGGAGAGAGAAAGATCAGTGTCGAGAGGTTACGGTACATTACCTTCAGAAGCCAGAATAGCCGGAGCAAATTAAGGGCCAAGCCTGATTCAGTCTTGGGTGAGACCAACACCGACTCCAGGCTCCATGAATCAACAACTAAACACTGGTGGTGTACACTCAAGCAAAAGTCCCTATCAGAACTGGTTTAAAGAAGAGAAAGGAATAAAAATGAAAAATAAAAAAAAGTCCCCCCCTCCCCCCCCGAACCTCTTCACTCAAAGTTGAAATCGTACTCGAAGTTGAGTGACATCATGTCAGACGGGAGTCCTAGCGTCTCCGTGGTGACGGTGGTCTCCATGGGCTTGTCGCTGGGTGCCTCCTCCTCCTCTGCCTCCTTGGGCTGTGTGCCATTCTCCTGGCCCACAGACTCTGGAAGGGCGGGGCCTCCAAAGAGCTCCAGACCACCAGGGGGCTCCGGACATCCAGGGGGCTCCGGACCACCAGGGGGCTCCGGACCACCAGGGGGCTCCGGACATCCAGGGGGCTCCAGACATCCAGGGGGCTCCAGACATCCAGGGGGCTCCAGACCACCAGGGGGCTCCGGACCACCAGGGGGCTCCGGACATCCAGGGGGCTCCACCCCTGGGTCAGGCTGGCTCTGCTGCCTGCGGGTCTGGTACCGTGTCTGGGAGCGGGTCTGGCGGACGGGGCGGGGGGCCCGGGGAGCCCTCCTGCCCCGCAAGGACGCCCTGGCTTTGGTCGTGGGTGAAGTCTCCGCCTCGCTGGATGAGGATGGGTCCTGCAGGAAGACCTGGACTGGGGGGCTCTGGGGGTCTGGGGTGCTTTGTGCCTGGACAGGGGGGCTCTGGGGGTCTGGGGTGCTTTGTGCCTGGACAGGGGGGGTCTGGGGGTCTGGCTGGAGCTGCAGTTGGACAGGGAGGCTTTGTATTTGGGCAGGTGGGGGGGTCTGGGCAGCAGGTGGGGGGGAGGGCTGGGCAGCAGGTGGGGGGGGCTGCGTCTGCAGAGGGGAGGGCTGAAGATCAGCCTGCTGGACCGCACAGGCCTGGGTAGGGCCCTCACTCCCCCGGGCTGCAGGCCGGCCCTGCGGATGGGCCTGCTCTGCTGGCGGAGACCGAGCCAGGGCCGTGCTCCCAGGCAGGGGCGTGGCCTGAGGGACAGAGGGCGTGGCCTGAGCAGGAGGGGGCGTGGTCAGAGTGAGAGGTGGCTTTGCGACAGAGGGCGTGGCCAGAGCGGGCGTGGCCTTAGCGAAGGGCTGCCTGATGCCGCTGTAGAAGATGCCGAACAGGTCCTGGGCCGTGGCGGCCGCCAGGGTGGGCTTCAGCTTGTCGGGCCGCTGGGCCCCGTCACCCGTGTTCATGAAGGGCGGCGGCCTCACCAGCACGGCGCGGGTCTGCTCGCTCTCGGGGACGCCGGGCGCCGCCACGTCTGACTCCACGCGGAACAGGCGCTCGGGGGGGCCGCCGGGGGGCGGGGCCTGCGGCGGCGGAAACAGCTTCGCCTGAGGCGCCTCCGCAGGAGCCTGCTGCACCTCGGCGAGGCGGTCCTGGAACAGCGGGGCATTCTGGAGGTCGATGGGGGGCGGGGGGCCGATGTGGGCCATGGGGGGCGGGGGGCCGATGTGGGCCATGGGGGGCGGGCCAACCGGGGGCGGGGCCATGGACAGGAAGGCGTTGAGTGGAGCAGGCTTGACCAACAGGGCCGTGGTTCTAGAGAGAGCGGCCGGCGGAGGCAGGTTGGGACGGATGCGACCGCGGGTGGCGCCCGGCGCCGCCCACTGGGGCGGGGGCGGCACCGCGGCCTGGCCCGACAGCTTCATGGCGATCTCCTTGGCGACGGCCACGGACTTGGCGAAGGAGTCCTCGGGCGGCGGCGGCCGCCGGGACGCCTCCTCGTCGTCCTTCAGGAACTCGGCGGCGACGCGCTCCGCCTCCTTGGCCAGCACGTTCTCCGACTTCTTCTTCCAGGTGAACTTGCCGAAGGCGGCCTGGGCGGGGCCCGTCTCGCCGCTCTGCTTGCGCAGCTTGGCCCGCATGGCGGGGCTGGGCCCGCACAGCACCTTGGGCAGCTCCTGGGGCCTGGCCGCCGCCTCCGCCTGCTTCCGGGGCTCCGGCTTGGCCGCCTCCTCCTTGGCCGGCTCGCCCTTCCGGAAGGGCTTGGCGCCGCCGCGCTCCGGCCGCGGCCTGGGCTCCTCGCGGTCGGACTTGGACCGGGCGTAGCGCCGCTGGTCCTCCTCCTCGTGGCGGAAGCGGTCGGAGCGGAAGCGGTTGTCCTCGTCTCGGCGGTAGCGGCAGCGGTCCTCGTCCCTGCCGTACTTGTAGCGGTCCTCGTCCTCCCGCTTGCCGTACCTCCCCCGGTCCTCCTGGTCCTCCTCCGGGCCGTAGCGGTGCTTCTCCTCCTTCGGCGCACACTTGTACTTCTCCTCTGCTTCCTTCTTGACGATGTCCTCGTCTCTCTTCGTGGGCTTGGGCTTGTCTTCCTCCTCCTGTTTCTTACACTTTGCCTTCTCCTCCTTTCTCTCCTTTTTCTCTTTCTTGTGTTTGGACTTCTCCTCCTTCTCCTTGCTGCCCCGCTCCTCATCTTCATGCTTGTGCTTCTTCCCAGAAGCCTCCAGGGTCAGCCCGGCCTGGCGGTCCAGGTTCCTCCTCTGTTCATACAGCGGGTTCTCAATCATCTGTTTCTGTTGGGAGGTAGAGGAAGCACACACACACACTGTTAAGGACCCTCCCCAGCAGGCAGCAGCAGCCACTCTCTACAATGAATCACAGAGCAGCAGTTTATGGAGACCAAACGCCAGACTGAAATATCTGGTTCCAAATGGTGAGAAACAGGAAGGAGGTCCGCGGGCCCTGTACCAGCAGGACAGGCCACACGGGCACTACCTTGTACTTCTCGTTGTGGGTGTGCGTGGTGACATGCTCCTCGGCACAAATGGCGTCTCCGTAAAACTCCTGACAGAGGAGGCAGTAGAACCCTCTGACGGGCAGCAGGAACTCTGACCCTGAGGAGAAATGACAGCACACAGTTCAACCTCCTGGTGGCAGCACAAACGCTGCTCAATCGTGTTTACCTGCGGCAGAGCTCCATGGGGCATACCTGTCGTGAGAGGAAAAGGTTAATGCAGCTTGTTCAGGTTGGTATGAGAATAATGAGCTGTCACATGCGGCACCTAACTGCCCATTAGCCCAGGTGGAAAAGCTGCAAGCACCCAACATCGTCAAAAGTAGACCTGGTATCAGTACTGTCGTTTTCCCACCGGGTTAATACGGCACACAGCTACGGTACATTAGAGACACATGGAAGTGCTGATTGACAGCGGCGCTCCAAGAGTGGGAGGAGTCTGACTGTCGTTACTTCACAAGCCCTGTTTTCATTAAGGGACAGAATATGAGGAGCCCTCCACATCGCTGCAGAACCTGGAAGTAGAAGACTGCTTACAAAGGTCTGTCAGGTGATCAACAGGACGCGAGCGTGAGAATGAGCAGGCAGTACCTTTGGCAGGCTTGGTCATCTTCTCCTCTGAAGACAAGCTCTTGCCAGCTCTGGGAGGGTTGGAGGCCCAGGGTCTGCTGTAGGGGTCCTGCGTCTGCAAACCACAAGAGGACAAATTGGAAAGGGAAGAATCACGCTGCCATCTAGTGGCCATGTAAAATATTACAAAATGAGAAGTATACAAGTATGTAAATGGTTATGAAACGTAATAGCGTCTGGACATACATGCTCAGACCTCCCAGCCTGTCAGACCCACAAACCTTGCGGTGCGACTTGCTTTGCAAGTGCGTAAAAAAATCGAACATGGAACCGGACGTGACGTTACAGTTTTTGCACCAATGGTTTCCCGCGTCATAGTACTCAAACGGCTCAGGGGGCGTGTCTTGGGGCAGAGCCGAGGCCTTGATTGGCAGCTTGAGTTGCTCGGTGGAGATGCTCTGCCAAGAGACAAAACACACAGCTGTCAACACACCTGCAGCTAGGCAACCAGAGAACACACACCCGCAGCTAGGCAACGATCTGAAGCTCTACAATGCCCCCACACACCCAAAGCCATTTCAAATAGAAAAGTGTAAACTCTTACCTTGGAACGCTCCCAATCCTTGGAGAAGTTATTCAACGGAAAAGTAACAGGATGACAAACGTCGCCTTTTCTCGCTTTGCATTTGGTTTGTATCTAACGATGTTAAACCTAGCCAGGACGTTTGTCCATCTCTGTCCAAACACTGCTAACACTTCAGACTATGGACAGACACGAGTGAGAACTTGGATTCCAAATTAACTGCAACTCGATTTATAGGTCCCCCGTCCTCTAGCTCGATGTGGACGGTCAATATCTCGTGGGGTGTCGGGCACTAGCTAACCGGCGGCGGCCAGGAACCGCTTTATTCTCAAGCAGCGATAACGTGCTTGCGTTGCCGGGGGCAGGGGAGCGGCTAAACGTAGCTCTGGAGCTGCCAAGCTAGCTGACCGCACATGACTCCAACAGGAAGCACGTATACCAAGCTAGCGGACCGCACATGACTCCAACAGGAAGAACGTATACCAAGATAGTTGGCTGGTCTAAAACACTGCCGACGTCACTAATAGCTGGTGCAACACACATTTACTGTTCACGAACAACGATGATGCACGTAAGCGCGATCTGCCGAGGGACGTTCTGGCGCAGTGCAGCAGCTTCTCAAGCTATGCAAGAGCATTAGCCACCATTAATTACTTGCAGCTCCTGCGCCAGAACGTCAACATGAACCTGACACACCAGATGGTTTGTTAGACACAACCATCTAGGAAAACATCCATTTAAACTGAAAAGGGCAGGCACTATACATAAAGAAAGAAACTGGCAAATGCAAAAATGCATTTTATGTGTTATATTTCCACTTTAAAAAAAAAAAGTATTTCAACTGGTAAAAAGGCCTGGACTGGCTAAAGTCTAGGGCCCAGAGCAGGTAATATAATGAGTCTTACGGATAATTGCAAAATAAATGTCTGCATTTTATACATGGAGGGAAACACCACTTCCACTGCCAAAATGCACACACACATTTCAATGGGTCTATGGGTTCATACGATACAAATACAAATATACAAAACATACTAAACTTTTCATAAACATAATTGGTAACACTAGGTAACTAAATCAATATAAACAGGTGTAATTTAATCATAGTTCAGCGTCCTTGGGTTTGTGAGAGGCGCAATATAAAAGTTGTTATTATTATTAATATAGTACACATGTATAATCTGGGTCTTATTATTAATATAGTACACATGTATAATCTGGGTCTTATTATTAATATAGTACACATGTATAATCTGGGTCTTCTAGATCAGATCAGGTAAAAAAGACACTAAATATTCTATGTAAAAACGAAGGGGAGATGTTCTTTATACGAAGACGTGAGACATTAGAGGTGCTGCTGCACCTTAGGGGGAGGGGCAGGGAGGAGTGCCCCCGAGGGGGAGGGGCAGGGAGGAGTGCACCTTGGGGGGAGGGGCAGGGAGGAGGGAGTGTACCTTAGGGGGAGGGGCAGGGAGGAGTGTACCTTAGGGGGAGCGGTGCTCAGGGCCGCTGGCTCCTCGAGGCTCCGCCCACACTCCCGCCTCTTCTTCTCTGGCGGCGGGGAGGCGCGGGGGGGCCGGCGGGGCCGGGCGGAGGGGCCCAGGCCCAGGATCAGCGCCACCTTGTCGATCTCCGAGCGCTTCCTCTCGGCCTCCTCGTGCTCCGAGCGCAGCAGGGAGATCTGCCCCATCACCTCCTCCTGCAGCCGGCTGATCTCGCTCAGCAGGGGGTCCTTGTGGCCGTCCTTCTCCCTCCGCTTCTTCCTCAGCAGCTCCCCTGCAGGCGCACGCATCGTGAGCGCCCTGCTCTGCCCCTCCCCATGAGCGCCCTGCTCTGCCCCTCCCCATGAGCGCCCTGCTCTGCCCCTCCCCATGCAGTACCAGCAGGAAGCGTCATTAGCCTATTTCATGATATGCGCGTCGTTTCATTCAGTAATAAAACGCATGACATTAAAAACAAACAAACAAACAAACAAACAAACCATCAATAAAACAACCATGGGAATAGATGCGTCTTCACAGAGGGGGTTGTAGTGCCATCGTGTCTGCCGCTGCTCCACCCCATGGCGGCAGACCGCAACCCGCCTCGTGTGACACGACCCACTTATTTCCAGGGTTCACGGTTCAACTCCCCACCCCTCCCCCAGGCATAGCGCCCTCTGGTGGCACCTTGTTGCTTCCTCAGACGCTCCAGCTCCTTCATCAGGTACTCCTTCTTCTTCATGCGGATCTCCCTCTCCTCCCGCAGCTTCTCCTGCTCCTCCAGCACCTGCAGGGGACGAGGAGACGGTTAGGCTCTCAGGCTAGCTGCTACATTTAGCCTACGGTGCTAATGCATTGCTAGTTGGCTCTTAGGCTAGCTGCTACATTTAGCCTACGGTGCTAATGCATTGCTAGTTGGCTCTCAGGCTAGCTGCTACATTTAGCCTACGGTGCTAATGCATTGCTAGTTGGCTCTTAGGCTAGCTGCTACATTTAGCCTATGGTGCTAATGCATTGCTAGTTGGCTCTTAGGCTAGCTGCTACATTTAGCCTACGGTGCTAATGCATTGCTAGTTGCTAGCACCTTCTGCTTCTGACTGGCGTTGTTCTTCTCCTCAGACATCCTGTCCTGCTCGCCGCTGCCCCTCCTCTCCGGAGGGGGGGGCAGGCTCTTGGCTGCCCCTGCAACAGCAAAACAACCAATCAGTGAGCGGTCCTCCCTCTAGCCATGGCAGCAGCCAGCCACCCGGCGGCGAGGAAGGGGTGGGGCCTACCTGCGGGCGCGTAGCTCTGGCCGTAGGGGGCGGCGGGGTAGTCCTCCCGGGCGGCCGGCAGGGGCATGGGCATGCCGGGCGGGGGATACATGGGCGGCCACTGCTGGGGCAGGTAGGGCATGTAGCCCCCATACTGCCCGTAGCCCGGGGGGGGGTAGGTGGGCGGGGCCGGGGGGTAGGTGGGCGGGGGCAGGGCAGGTGGCGGAGCTGGGTCCGGCGGGCCGGCCGGCTCCTTGGCCCAGTCGCCACGCACCTCCTTCACGCTGCGGGGCGGTGGGGGGGAGGAGGCGGTGGGCGCGGAGGGGGGAGGGGCAGGGGGGGACTTCCTGCGCTTCCTGCAGCCCTCCTCGCTGCTCCAGCTGCTCCCGCTGCTGCTGGAGCTGCCGCTGCGCCGCCCCCTGCTCCTCCCCCCTCCGCTGCCCGAGCTCCCCGACGACGAGTAGCGCCGGCCGCGCTTCTCAGGCCGCCGCGCGGGCGCCTTGGGCGGCGGCTTGTTGCCCTGGAGACGCTCGCGGGTGCGCGCGGCCATCCTGCTGACGTCGGCCACGCCCAGGTCCACGCCGATGGTGCGCAGGAGGTCCTGCAGCTTCTCGTACTCCTCCACCGCCCGCCGCTCCTCCTCCCCCAGCGGGCCCGTCCCGGGGGGGTAGGCGCCGGCGGGCTCCGGGGCCGCCGCGTATCCGGGGTGGGCGTCGCCGTAGCCCTCCGGGGGCTGGCGGGGGCCCTCCGGGGGCGGAGCCGCCTCCTCTGTGTCGCCGTACAGGAACTTCTCCTCGTCCTCGATGTCGTCCCGAGGCTTCTCTCCCGCCGCCCCGCCCTCCCCCACCCCCTCCCCCAGCAGGGACAGCAGGCCGCTGAGCTCGGGGTCCAGCCCCGCCCGCTGGGCCATGTGGGGGTCGGCACGCAGCTCGGCCAGCATGGAGGCCAGCATGTGGGGCTCCATGCCCTTCACCGCAGACAGCAGGCGCTCCGCCACACGCGAGACGTTGGCGCTGTCCACCCGGGGAGACTCGCTGGCCTGCAGGCAGGGGGGCTAGTTAGCAGCTAGTTAGCAGCTAGTTAGCAGCTAGTTAGCAGCTAGTCAGCTAAACTTACAAGGCAGCGTCTGTTTAACACGACAGAATGATAAAAATAGGACATTGCAATGTTATAGCTCTACATATGCAATGTGTCTGTCTCTACATCTTCTTTGTGTTTTTAAATATCTAAATGCATTTGTGAGATGAGGCGGCATCTAATCTGATATACTGGAACGCTGCCCATGTGCTACTGGGTAAACACCTTCCCGTTAACGTAGGATAACGTAAGTTAGTATTATAAGTGTCTAAATAAGTGTAACAACAGCTAACTGACTTAACAGGAGAGCAGCTAATTGACTACAGATGGAGGCTTAGCGAGCCAGTAGAGCAGTGGTCGGGAACCTTTTTGACTAAGAGAGCCATGAAAGCAAAAAATTTGGAAATTTATTTCAGTGAGAGCCATAT
>JAODUG010069405.1:0-13640 GCA_027564795.1 Aphredoderus sayanus
CAATTGAAAAACGCACAAATCATACACAATCAGATGGCGCCGCCGTGTGGCTAAATACTATATTACGAGTACATTACGAGGGTTAAATAATGTTATCTTCAATGTTAGGTGGGCAAGAGCCCAGTTCAAAACACACACACACACACACACACACACACATATCTATACGAGGTTCCAGTTGTACCTTGCTAAGCCGGTAGAGGTCCAGAATCTTTCTCTCCACATGTGGGAAACGGATCTTGGAGCCCTGCAGCTCCCAGAACTTGGCGATCTGGTCCAGAAAGTTAAGCTTGACTCGCGTGAGGGCCTGGCAGACAGGAGGACGTGAAGATCAGAAACTCAACATTTAGCGTCTCCCGAGGTTGGCCTCATGATATTATGCTGCTATAGCCAGGGCTGTTATTACAACAGTGCTGTTGCTTTTTTTGAGTTTGTGTTTTTTTTAAAACATCTGGTGACAGGTGACATGGGCTTTTCCTGTTATTTAGACGAGATGGAACAGGTTCTGTCATGGTTGATACACTCACCTCAAGTTCGTTGAGTCTTTGGACTCGAGGGGTAAAGCGAAAATTGCGCACATCGCAGGCAAAGGGGGGCTGCCAGTCCTGTCAAAGGCAAACCAAAATATTAGCCTAGTACCCACACTGTCCCCAATAACCAAGTTGGGGACATCTAGTAACACACAAAGCTTTACAATTTAGTGTAGACCTGAAACAGAGGCTGGATGTAATAAAACAACGCCACCAATAATTTGGTCTGTGCTTTTTTGACTCTTACGTACCTAATTTTCAGGTAGGTAGAAAAACAATAATATAGACTTTGCTAATATTGTGTGTTTGATATAGATAATTATTAAGGTAATGTCTTGGCAATGTTTTGCCCATCTCGTGGCCACATCTTCATACTATTACAGTACAAGAGCAGAGAATAAATGTGGTTGCGCCCGAATAACATACATAGGCTATAACGTGACGATCGACGTATCTTACAAACAGCAAAGCAAAATAGCAAAACTCGTGAAATCAACGTAAGCACTTAAAATCCGGATACTTTTGGTGGGTCAAAAAGTATCAATATCATGTGCAAAAATACATTTAACTCGTAAGTAAAAGAAAGTGCAATATGACCTCTATTAGTGTAATGGCAACTGCAAATATCGTTTCCTTACGCAGACATTGCGTAGGCCCAAAATATAACCACGTAATATTGTCAAATTGCAACAAGCTCAAGCAAAACATCCGCCTGAGACAATAGCATTAAGTAAACGCATCATGATGTATTATTCAAAATATGACATTTACCTCGGGGGGTCGAATCTTGCAGATGCCCGTTTTCTCTGCAATGGGGCGAATCTTGTTGATAAATCCTAATGGGTCCGAAAAATCTTCCCAACTCGGCTCAAACACTGGGCATTCGGGAGGGGGCACGAATTCTGCAAACCCAGACATGTTGAATCTGAACCAGTTGTCTTTTTAAAACAATAGTACTTATTTGTAATGAGTTGGATGATTGACATCAGTTCATGATTAGCCTCTCTTTGGGAACTTCCAATGATCCAACATGATTTCTTAAATCTCCCAAAAAGGTACTGTATCCGCTTCCAACGACGGTGTCATTTCTCGAGATACCCGCCGCTAGGGTGCATCGTAATCTCGGTTAAAAAAGTGAATGTACAGTATAAAGAACAAGAAAAAATCTCAGATCAAAATAAATCCGAAGGCTTTATCATCACCCGGAAACAGCGGCGACCTCACCACTCCTATGCGTAGCAACTTGATCCGCAGGGCTGCGAGTTACCTGGGACGCGGGCTTGAAATAGTCAAAAACGCCATCACCACTCAGAATAACTCACTTCAAAACCAGGACCATAGCAAAAATAAAGACTCCCATGAGGGCCCGATGCACTCGCACACATTTCTCTGCAAACTACAAAACAAAAATAATCCGGTTCTTCTGCGATCCGTGACATATGTTAGAAAGATCCAAGGGTAACAGTACTGGGTACGAAGGTGCAGACACGGTTGTGCCAATACCCGAAGTTACACCACTTCTGTGGAACAAGCTTCCTCCAGTAATGCTCGGCGTTGCATCTTACCGTTCGAGATGTCACCCGACAAGACCACAGAAGCGTGTGGAAGCTAGTAGCATTGGTAGGCACATTGTTGACGTGTTCCAGCCCACAGAAGTATGGTTCAGCCACGGCTGAGACCCCATTCATTCGGCTCTTCGCAATGCATTAGCGAGCTAACGTTAGTCAACTAGGTTTTGTGGTTGCGCAGCTAAGATCAACCTTAGCACCGACAGTGAGTTGAGCAGTCTGGCACAGTACGGTTGGCGTTATTTATTTAGACATTACCCATAAGGAGGTGTTAAACACACATTTCTCCTTTGTGTCCACGATAGGCCACGTTTCATTAAGTATGTGTGTTAGCCAGCAGGGGAGCAGCTACTAAGTGACTAGCATTAGCATGGTTACCTAGCTAGTTCTTCAGATAGACTTGTTATGGGAATCGAGCTTCCCAGGCAGACATCTGCTCGATATTTTTACTTCTGAATCACATCCCAGGATATAGCAGTTTCCTGTCGATTCGAACAATCATTCGGCAAGCTTATAAATGGATTCCAACATGAAATTCTCGTAAATATTGCCCAGTCTTAGCTAACATTCACAGGACCGCAGCACCACCATATAAAAACAATGTACTCTTCCCCAACTTCCGCCTCAGACGACAGCTAGTGCCACCTGTGCCCGAGTCTGCAGCCTAATATTTAGCGCCAGTGATCCAGATGATATTGAAAAGCTTGAAGTCCGTGTATTTATAGATGCAAATGATTTTGCAAGTAGGTCTCTACGCTATATTGTCAAGTGGAATATATTCCAATTGCCAATCACGTCTGCCATTCTATTACATGCAATGAAAAGAGGGAATTATTTTAATGCACATTCACGAGAAGAAACCCCAGCGTACAGTATACAAAGGGAAATACTTTATTTATAATGTGCTTATCATAGTCACTGCGCTTTGTGATTTGGTAGATCCTTGCTCCTAGTGGACATGCAGCTTAATGCAGCAACATTTCAGCCTCAATAAAATAGTTAGTACACAATGTTCATTTGGAACGATTTGGACGAGGCTAGGTGGAAGTATTTTCTGGGGTCTAGTAGTCATCATGGAATGGATACTGGGGGTGATCGCTCCACCTGTAAAATACATGGTTTTTAGGCAGCATAATTAAGTATAGGAAGATTGGAATAGGAAAAAGAATAGGAAGATTGTTATAATTCATCAGCTCAACTCACATAAGGAGCTCCACAAAACGAGTGTTCTTGTTTAACCCTTCAATTGCCTTCATTTCAGCATCAGAGAGTGAGAAGTCAAATATCTACAAAAGTCAAAATAGTACATATTTTAAGTAACATGCTATAGTTGTACTGTGATTTGATTACTGCCGTACAAACAAACCTGAAAGTTCTCTATAATGCGTTGGGGGTTAAAGCTCTTTGGAATGACAGCCACTCCTCTCTGAACATTAAAACGCAATGCCACCTGTGCGGTGCTCTTGTTGTACTTTTTACCGATGGACACAAGGAGGTCATCTTCCAGCAGAGGCGGGCATGTTAGGTTGACCCTAAAATTATTCATCACAATGTGTCTCTTAACAAAAGAAGTAGGACATCACAGACTTTCTGTACATTGTGCATTAATGATATGCAGTCTAATTATTTTAAAACCCAAGCTAGACCATGGGGAAAACATCATACTATTTTGATCCTGAAATATATATTTTGTAACATACCAGGATGCATCTCTTGATGTCCCTATGGGGCTATATCCCACAATGACTATATCATTTTGCCGGCAATAGTCAAGCAGCTTTGGTTGTGTAAAATAGGGATGGCACTCCACCTATATATATTATATATATAAAAAAATACAAGTAAAAGTTAAGTTGTAACAGGCACACCAAATACTATTTGGCCCTGCACTATTCTTAGTTTTAACCTTATTGTTGTAAACGCCCTGTGCAGTTTCAGAACATATATATGTAGTGGTAACTACCTGATTTGACACAGGTTTGTGTTTAAGGCCAGGTTTGTTCAAGATTAGCTCCAGCTGGTGTTTGTTGAAGTTGGATACTCCAAGAGATTTGGTGAGGCCAGCATCTTTGCAAGCTTCCAAAGCCTGGAATTAAAAGGCATGGCACTGTAAAGTAGTTGAAACTGCCTTTAAATTCTAAAAGGAAAACAGCCAGTCAGATTCGGAGGATAGGAACTAGACTTTAACCTTCACTTATCGCTGAACAGGTTTATCATATTTTATGGTTCTCCCCTTGACATGTTTAAATCCTGTACTCAGTAACAAAGTATATGGTTAACAACATACAAAAATATAAAATAGAACCTATACATAATTATGTTAACTGTCTTTCTTGGCTCTGTTTGTTATTTGCATATATTTAATTGCTTTTATTCTTAACGTTTGTACTTGAAACAATTGCCTGCCCATATGGAAAGACATTTTAGCTAACCAAAATGTAATCAGAACTATTATGCACTATTCCAATTTACTGTTCCTATGAAAATAACACAACCGCTATAATTTGGCTATTTGTGGTCTCCAACCTTATAGGAAAACAAACATTTGTTATGTTCCATGGGGAACTGCAGTAAAGTGTTAACCAGAGAATGGGCCATTCTTCAGTCAGTGGAATAAAGAATGAATGACAGAGTCATATGTCTCACCTCCCATGTAGCACAAAGGTCTGTCTTATGGTAAATGTATTTCCCATTCTCATCCTTTGGGTAGAATGTGTCTCCTGGCTAAATTCAGAAAATATCAGAAAGTATCAAATATTATAATTATATTGTTACTGCTATAAAATAAACATATAATACTGTATTGTCAGCTTTCACCAGTATTTTTTTCTTAAGTAATGATATTTACCTTGAATGCTGTTGGCATTTCTATAATGTATAAATCAACATAATCCAGCTGTAATGTCTCTAGTGTTCTTTCCAATGCAGGTCTCACCAGTTCTGGTGAATGAAATGTGTTCCACAACTATAGATTGATTAAAATACAGAGTGAGCTTTGACATGTAGTTTAAGTAAACACATGTTGGCAACACATTTAATATTAATTTGAGCAATAACAAACACACATACACACAAATATACACTGTGCAGACCTTTCCACAATAGAAAACATCCTCTCTTTTGACAGTTTCATCTGCAATTTTCTCCCGTATAGCCTGCCCAACTTCATGTTCATTGAAATAAACCAGGGCCCCATCAATGTGTCTATATCCAGTTTCAATAGCAACTTTCACAGATTCATATGCAGTTCCTTTAGGGGTCTGAAAAACAGCTTTTATTAGTTCTTTATAAAATACTACGTGAGTCTATTGTATATATTGTAGGCTACTGTTTTATATACATGCAAATAATACAACCTATTGCATTTTAATCATTAATCAGAAGTAATATAAATATGTGATTGTGTCTTACCGTACGCGGATCCCCGTAAGTACCCAGTCCAATCAGAGGTATTTTGTTGCCATCACTCAGGAGTACGGAATGGCAGTCAGCTGTCAGTTCCATTCTTAACAATGTGGCTTTTCCTCAAAACAGTCCTAGATGTTAATTAAAGCTGTTGTATGTCGTATTTTGAGAGTTGTAAAAAGAGCTATCTAAACAAGAAGGAAAAAAATAAAGACTTTGTAAATCAAAAAGCCAAGCTCTTTTCTGTTCATTCCCACTGGATTGGAACCCGTTGGTCTGCAGTTGCGAAGCTTAAGCGCACGTAAGTCCCGCCTACTGTGGGGAAACACAATTGATCGCTAACTCCTTATCATTTTGAACTTTAACTTCTTACAAAAAATGAAAGAGGTCTAAAAGTTGTTGAGTGAAAGTATGCACTACAAACATGTTAAAAAACAGAACCAAGTTTTCATAAGCTGTTAAACCAAAAAAACGAACCCTTTAATGAGATTTGGTAGACTGCAATCAATAAGACGCAAGGAATAATGGGATCACTGGGTGACTGGTTGATTGGTGAAATATCGACGGTGAGTTTTACTGCTGTAGTCTAGATTGATGTGTTAGTTCCAGATGTACAGACGCACAAGATGAGTAGAGCTGTAGAGCAATACATCGGTTCCAATCCGATGATAGTCTGGTTGTCAACATATTCCGATTTTAAATGTCATATCAGAATGAAACTGTATACATTTAATATTAAATAAAATGGTAATTAAATCGACATTTGAACTGATAGACCCTACTAAATAGTAATTACGTTCACGTCAGAGCAACACTCGCCACGCCCATTCTACGTGGCAAAAGAAAAAGTAGTTCAAGAAGGTTTCATAGGTTTTCGAGGAAACATTGAACATAGCAAACGTTCAGTCCAATGAACGCATTTAGCCCCCCCGGACACTGATTGGTCCGCCATCCAGGGTGGCTGTGCAAACGCTAAAATGGTTTTCCAGACTTTAATGTCAGAGAAAAATTACCTGAGAGCCAGGCTAATTCAAACCATCAGTATATCGGAAAGCAACCGCAGTCAAAGTGAGAGCACGCAATTAAGTGCTCTGCAAAGTGCACTCACTTTCCACAAAATCCTAATTTAAATAAGTAGATGGCTTTGCCCTTTTTTTATAACAGAAGAGTGAACATTTTTAGGTGACGATTAAGCCATGCACAAACTCCTCCCATCCACAAAGTCCTGCCTCCAACATAGCTTTGGGGAATTGTAACATTGTTCTCTTTCACTGTATTCTATTGTATTATATTATGTAACTGACTTAGTGCCAAGCATACATTGATACATTGCCACACATTTCATGACTATTGTTAATGGGGGATTGGGGCCTTTAGCCCCCAATCCCCCAAGGCATAATGTAGACTGTTGCTTTAAATCTGTTAATTATTTCACAACATAAACACTTTTACTAGGGACTTCATGTATGCATTTAATTTTTCTGGGGGCACATTAAGCAATCGAGGAGCGTCCCTTTAAACTCGCACTTCTGTATCCGTAGAATTGTTTGTACCAACCTGGACGCTGTAGCTTTAAAACACCGCAGTGACTTCTGGGTAATTTCACTGTGTGTTTTGAGAACGAATGTACAGATATCCCATTTTCCAGTACCACAAATTAACCTTTTTATAGTAATGTAAATGTATGCGTGTGGCGCTAGCAGTAGTCTGTAGACATAATAGCAACATTCACAAATCAAGAAGTTCCGATTTTGTCTTCTTCTTGCACCTGTGCAAGTTAATGGAAAGCTAGGTTGCTAGCATACAGTAGCTTCCAAACGGAGTTACTATTCTTAACAGTAATAGTGAAGTATATAAACCACCAGATCGACTGGATGATTTATGTTGCAATGCATAATATCAGCATTCATGTTTCTTATATGGCTTGCTAAGCCTAGAAAAGGGCAAGCCTTTGTATGCTAACGTAAGGTTTAACGTTATTGACTAGTTAGGAAAAGGCAAAATGGAAGACGGTACTCAAAACCTTGAGAATGATGATATTGTCATTATCGTTGAAAATGAAGCGGAGAGTTTGCCCGCTGAAGACGAGAGACTGAAGCAACAGGGGACATTCGGGCTTATGGACACTTGTCCTATATGCAAGCTGAGCTTTCACAACAGAGAACCCAAGCTTCTACCTTGCCTTCACTCGTTCTGCAAGAGGTGTTTGCCTGCACCCTTTAGGAGTGCTGATCCTAGACGAGACCCACAACCTCATATTGACAAACCACGTAAGCGCCTCACTTGTTTATCCTTTGTAAACTCCTTATATGAGTCATATAATGTATATCTTACACAATAAGTGGTGTAATATAGCCTTTTACAAATTTCTGTAAACATAGTCTGGTAATGGTTGTTTCAAAGTTTACATCTGTCTATAATTGATGCTGCTTGTTGTTTCTTACTAATGCACCCAGTGTGTTTTTATAAGGCCTTCTACACAATGCAATTGTTGACTGGTTGTCCAAGGAAGGCCGTGGGTTCAAGCTCCTTGTAATATTTGTAACTATATTCATCAATTCACTTGGTATACAAAGCGCCTGCTAAACGGGATCTCCTTTCGATCTCATTCAGTGGGTGCCATTCGATGCCCAGTTTGCAGACAGGAATGTTGGGAGATGGACGTCTTGGACAACTTCTTTGTGAAGGACTCAGCCGAAGTCCCGAGCAGCACAGTGGAGAAAAACAACCAGGTGTGATGATCTACTGCGTGTCATACTATCTTATCAGTGGGTTGTGTGTTTCTCTTTGCTTGAGTGCCAATTCCCTTCATGGTCTTCAGGTGTGTGTGAGCTGCGATGACAACACGGAGGCCACAGGTTACTGTGTGGAGTGTGTGGAGTTCCTCTGCGTGACTTGTATTGAGGCTCACCAGCGGGTGAAGTTCACGCGGGATCACACCATACGACAGAAGGAGGAGATGTCCCCAGGTAGTTGCCAGCACACGCTAAGATCTTCCCAGCTATTGGACTGTTTAATCTACCAACTTTGTGTTTCGTTTTTCTCCCTTCAACAAATAATTTCCGTCCGTCTTTCAGAGGCAGTAAGCATGTCCACGCAGAAGCCCGTGTTTTGTGATGTCCACAAGCAGGAACCCCTGAAGCTCTTCTGTGAGACGTGCGACCGTCTCACCTGTCGCGACTGTCAGCTACTCAAGCACAAGGACCATAAGTAGGGGACCCTCATGCTATTCTTTGCTTTCCCTGTAAAGTTCCCTGTAAGCACTGTACTGTAAAATGCCTTTGTGTGTGCAAATGGTATGGTTGTTTTTTTATTACCCAAAATGCATTGCGGTTGTGTCCATTTACGGTGATGACACGGTTAAAGGTTATCTTTTGTGAAATGAATATTGTGTGTTCCCAGCTATCAGTTTCTCGAAGATGCCTATCGGAACCACCGACAATACTTGGAGACAATGACACAACAGCTCCAGGAGAAGAGGAAAGCCATCGAGGAGGTTTCCATTTGCATTAACTCTGGGTAATGGAGTCTTTACAAATGCATTTGTTTTTATCAGTTATCTACCTAGTGGTGTATATTTTCTGTAGTTTCTCCAGCTAAACCTTATCAGTTGCCTAATAAATAAATAAATAAATAAATATATAAAAAAAATACTCATGTTTGGCCATATTTAAATTCACCTTGCTCTTGCTTTCTCATTTTCTTACAGTCTCCAGCAAGTTGATGAAAACCGGAAGGCTGTTACAAATGAAATCAAAAAGTCCATATGCAACTTGATTATGGAGATTAACAGGAAGGGAAAGATTCTAGTCAACCAGCTAGAGGTAAAGTAAAGTAACTGGACTTGCTGTAATCTGTTACGTATCTATGGAAGTCTGGCTGGCTTATCTATGTCTGTGTCTATGATGTGTCTATGGACGTGTGTCTAATGTATCTGTCTGTCTCATCTGTCTATGACATTTCTATGGACGTGTGCCTGATGTATCTGTGTCTGGCTCATCTGTCTGTGGCGTAGCTATGGAAGTCTGGCTGGCTTATCTATGACGCATCTATGGACGTGTGTGTGTGTGTGTGAATGCGGGAGCTAACCTGTGCCCTGCCACGCCAGGCCCTCACCAGGGACCACGAGGTCGGCCTGAAGAAACAGCAGGAGGACATCAACTCCCTGACCAGGCACCTAGATCACGTCATCAGCTTCACCAAGTGGGCCACAGCCAGCCACAGCGGCACCGCCCTCCTCTACTGCAAGAGGCTGGTAAGCGTCAGAAGGCGTCTCAAAGCCCTCCATGCTTTCAGGGACTGGTTGACATTAGATGACTCGTCATTGTGTGGGATGTTTGCATTTGCATCAGTTTTGGCAGACAAACGCTTTTTGGCATTACACCTTCTTGTCACTTTTGTCTGCTAACAAAAACTGAAGCTGTGTGACGGGATGCATTATTTGTTAGTTATGTGTATAACTGCACCCATATGCTTTCCTTTCATTGTAAACATTTGTAAAACATTATAAACAGCAATAAACCGTTCATTGTTTGCAGCAGTAAATTGGTCTATAAACTCTTACCTCTTACTCCCTTAGATCCTGTTTCAGATCCACTACCTGATGAGGGCCAACTGCACCCCCTCCATCGTCCCTCAGAGCTCAGTTCGCTTCCAGTGCCGCTCGGGTTTCTGGGCCACTAACGTAGACCTGGGTAGGACTGCTAGCACTTGAAACACCGTAACTCAGGCTGTGTGTTTGCCGTTAGTGGTGGTGGTGTTGTTTATTAGGTTTCTGTTGCGTTCGTCCCTCCCAGGGTCTCTGTTGGTGGAGAGGGCCCCTGGTCGACAGCCCCTGCCAAACCACCAGGTGGGGCCCCGGGTGGAGGGCCCCGCCGGGGCGGCCTCCGTCTCCGCCCAGCAGCGCCAGAGCACCCTGGCTCAGCTCCAGCTGCAGGTAGAGGTACTCCAGCAGAGACTCGGGATGCTCATCACCACAGCCAACGCACATTAGCCAATGCTCGCTGACTGTTAACTGTAAAATGGACAAGTGACCCTTCAAAATATATAGTTTTTGTTTTTATATGTAAGAAGGGATTTATTTTTACACACGTAAGTAGCAGCAGAAACCACAACAGAACATGAGGATTCACACATCATCATACACACCTGCTGCTGTGAATGGAATGACATTTTAGACCAATAGGTCATTTTATAACTTAATGAAGTAAATAGCTAATTGTAGCCGAAATAATGTATAAACGGTTAAAATAATTCTAGTGCCCGCTTGACAACTGTGGTATCCAAATAATGTGAATTTGACCACAGTGTATAGTATATATAGTATATAAGGTATGGCTGATCGTAAACAATTACTAAGGATGTCTTGCTTGTTGTAAGAATAGCAGCCTCTGAAAACGCACCTAGTCTATGCACCTGTGTAGCCTATAACTGTAAACCAATTTTTCCTAATTGACTTCAGTGCCCCCTAGTGTTCAGGCATGACATCACCACCCAAACCATGTTAACAAAGAGCTCATACCTGGCTCCTACAGTGAGACTGTGACCTGTCTTGACTTGACCTTGCTGTTTGCTCAAGGTGGAGAAGCTGGCCCAGCACCCCAGCAGGCAGCCCCCACCCAACCACTGGTCCTGGTACCAGAACGTAAGACTCCCAGGGCCCCCAGGCCCTCCCCCACCAACCAGGCCCATCCAGGGGGGCTCCTCACCCTCGCAGGGGCAGCCTGGCCTCGGACAGCCCGGCATTGGGCAGCCTGGTCGCAGGTATGGGGGCTCCCACTCCGCCACGAGAAGCCCCCCCACCTCCATGCTTCACAACGCGGGATTCCCATCTCAGGTGAGTGGGGACCAGCCGGATTTGGACCAGTCCTGGTACTGGTCCCACCCGCAGCGGGTTAGATACTGGTTCCTCCATCAGATACTTAGGTGCTGGTCCCACCAGCTTATGGTTGGCCCAGCAGTGTGGTGAAGACACTGTACCTCAGATAACATGCACACAGTGAATGATATGATTATATTGTTTGTCTTCTGTGGTCTAGTTCTTTATCGCATAACAGTATGTCCCAGTGATGTTATTGGGGAAAAACTTATTTATGTTTTGTTAAGCATGCCTGTGAACTAGGGTTAAAGGTGAGGTAAGGGATACTGCAGAAAGATCGTTGGTATTGAGCTATTATGAGCTAGATATTGTGCGTTGCCACAGCTATGATAGCGTTGTGTTTGTCGGTGTTCCCATTTACAGAGCCAGGGCTGTGCAGAAACACCAGACCGCGCACATACGTACTAGCTAGCAGAAGGTACCGTGGTATCGGAATCGCTAACCCCATCTTTAATCCTTTTTGCTCTGCGCCTAGTCTCTGAGGGAGCTGATCAATAACTCCAGCTTTCCCGCCAAGACCATGGAGACACTGCAGGGGGCGCAACGCTACCAGCACGCCCTGTCCATGGGGGTCCCATCGCAGGCCGCAGGACACCAGGTGGGTGAAAGGAACCAGATGGAGCTTTTTAACCCTCCCTGTTGTCCTCTGGTTTCTAACCAGCAGATAGCGCCAACTGCTGCACGTCATATGTCCGTGTTGTGGTTGGCACCCTCTACTGGCACAAAAACAAAATAGTGTACTGGGTGGTGTTGACCCATAGGACAACAGGAGGGTTAAGATGTATATTAGGATTTACAGCATATTATGAGGTTTTACCTGTGTTCAAAAATATCCAACAAATTCTTTATTTGTAACTTCTTTTAACCGTCACAAAAAGTACTCTTCACAGAATTCATACTGTACTGTAATTCTTCTGTAATTAACCCTTGTGATGTCCTCCCAGTCAAAATGACCCAAATCACTAGCTCTTTGTGGCAGATAGAAGGCGCTAAACTTAATTCTACAGCTTACACACACACACAATACACAATCAGATGGCGCCACCAGTTGGCCAAATGCGATATTTTTAAGGACATCACGAGGGTTTTAAGGGATGGTGTCAGCTGAAAACATTTCACTACTTTTCTATCAGTGTATACAATGCAATGAGTACGTGTACAAATACACGTTTTTATACAGTTGAACTAACTACAGTTGTCAGTTGAACTACCAGCTGGTGTGTTTTTCTGTTTATTTCTTATTACTTTTATTTAGCGTGGTCTGATGGAGTCTTCTTTCCACAAGAGGAGTGAGGGGAGCGCTCCTGTCCCCTCTATCACCATCAACATCCCCAAACCCAGTTTTGCTACCAGTTTTCCCTCGGCCACCTCAGGTGGGTCCTGCCACATAACAGTGGCAAGCCAGATCCTTTTGTTCTAATCGGTAACCTAGCCGCTGTGGGAACGGACCAGAAAGCAACTTACAGTAACTCACCTGGAAAATAATGTGCAAGATTGCCTTTACGGTATATGACCGATATCAGGGACAGTTGACATAGTTGGAGACTTCAAGATTACACTGTGCACAAGGATCACTGTCAGAAATGTGTGCTCTTGCTTTGTTCTGCAGCTCAAGGAAGACAGGATTCTCCCATGAACAAACCGTCCTCCTCAGATAGAAGTGCAGGGTAAGTCAGGTGTACACTGTTACTCCTGTGGAGCTAGTGGAGTGTTTGAGCCTATTAACATTCATATTAAAATGCTTTTACATTTATTTCATACTTGATTGTGTTATCTAAAATTCAGATTTGAACTCCTATTTAGTAAAGAAAACAATTTGTTGTTTAGAAGCGTTTATAGTACAGAAAACCAAGTGTACCTCTGAGTCTTAAGGCCACACCAATACTCATGTAAACGTTTGGCTATAACGGCATGTGGCGTACCCAGAGAGCACGGGCTCTTCTAGTTCTTTCCGAGCCTTCCCAGCAACATGCCAAATGTGTGTGAGCCAAGGCGACCTGTCAGGCGTCTTCACAGCACAATCTGTACGGCTGTGTGTTCGCTCAAGGACGACTTCCTGGAAGCACTCCGCCGAGGCTCCCGCCGCCGCCGCCGCCGCCGGCCCCGCAGCCAAGCGGCGGAGGAGGGCGTCCCCGGGCCCCGTCATCGTCATCAAGGACGAGCCTGAGGACGAGGACGACGTTCGCTTTGTAAGCACACGGGGAGGGAGAGAGAGGGGGAGAGGTGGGGGAGTGAAGGAGGGAGGGAGGGAGATAGGGG
>JAODUG010069437.1:0-13637 GCA_027564795.1 Aphredoderus sayanus
GATTATTATTCGCTCCTTCCTTCTCCCAGGCACTCTGTGGAACTTGTCGTCCCACGACTCGGTGAAGATGGAGATCGTGGACCATGCGCTTCACGCCCTGGCCGACGAGGTAATGGTGCCCCACTCTGGCTGGGGGTGTGGCAGTGACACAGGGGAGGAGAGCTGCAAGCCGCGCCACCTGGAGTGGGAGACTTCGCTCACAAACACTGCCGGCTGCCTCAGGTATGGTCAGGTAGACGCAGGAGGAGGCGCTTGTGCTGGACTGTAGGTGTGTGGCGAAACCCAGCCACACAGGGTCGTTGTGCTCAAACCTCCATGCCGTTCCAACAGGAATGTGAGTTCAGAGCGCAGCGAGGCTAGGCGTAAGCTGAGGGAATGCACGGGACTGGTGGACTCGCTCATGTACATCGTCCAGTCACAGATCAACCGCAAAGATGTGGATAATAAGGTAATGATGCACGATTGTGTCATTTCCTGCGGATGAGTGCAACTCTGCAAGGCATTCAGGTCATTGGTCTTGTGACTCTGTACTGACCTCATTGTTTCCCTGCACGTCCAGTTGGTAGAGAACAGCGTGTGCCTGTTGAGGAACCTGTCTTATCACGTTCACCGTGAAGTCCCTGGCTGTGAACGCTACGCGGAGGCCCCGCCCCTCAACCAGGGCCCCGTCCCTGCCGCCAACAAAGGCGGTTGTTTTGGCTCTCGAAAAGGCAAAGGTCAGTGTGTGCTTCAAGGGCATTAGGTGTGCAGAGGTCACTTGGTGTGTTTGTGTATCATAAAGTGTAGAAAAGCATGGGCATTTTATGTGATGTCACTCATAGCTTTGTGAAAAGTGTATTCTGAAGCCAGGGCTGGTATTCAAAGCATCTTAAGGCTAAAAGAACTCCCAACTTGCTGATTTAGCAGAAACTTTTAAAAATCATTGCCGTGTCAGTCCTAATTTTAGGACTTCTCCATTTTTGGTCTGTATTTCACAAAGCATTTTAGCACAAAAATTTGCTCCTTTAATCTGTAAAAAGTTAGGAGTTGACTACCCCCCAAGTCACTAAGACTTAGATCTCCTAAATATCTCCACCTCCTTTCCCAGAATTCCTTGTTCATGTGATTTGTGTTGCATTTCAGTTCCATATTTGTATTTTCATTTTAATGTGGGCCTCAATTGTCCCAGTATGTTATTGTTTTTAACACAAATTGTGTTAAACGTCTATATTTGACGTCATCAACACTGTCTCTCACATGTTCTTGTTACATGTTGCTTGCCATATTATGATGGAAACACATTATGGCATTAAGTAGATTTCTTGTTTTAAATAGGATTATAGCTGCCAATGAAGCCAACTACTATTTTTGATAGGGTTGGCAAAGCCCAAAAACTCACTGACAGACCCATCCCCTATCAGCCAATCATTGTTGATAAAATGCAGCATCATGCATAGCAACGAGATCAATCCCACCCTTTCTCTTGGCTTAAGAGTTCTCCCAATTCCTTAGTAAAATTTGGTCTGGTAGCTTTGTGACTATAATTTAGGATGGAACCTTTTTTAGTGCCATTTTGGGGAACTTTTGGCTTTAAGATCAAATGCTTTGTGCATACCAGCCCAGGTGTTTGGGTTTATAGATGGCTCCATTATGTTGGCCTTGCACCTACATTTCCAGTTGTCTTATAGGGTCTTGTGAACTCTTGTTATTGGCTGCAAAATGCTCTTCGTTGAGCCTTTTATAGCCATCTCAATGGAGCAATATTTATTTTCCAGTAATAACTGTCAAGACTTTGTGAAAATTTATTGTTTTTTTATAAAGAGAAGTTGGCTGTCTCTCATTGATTTCCGTTCAGTTATTTGTTTTGTGTTGGAGCCATGCACCTGGTGGCCATTAGAAGTACTGCATCATATGCACTCATTTGCTTCAAATCTGAGCAGTGATGATGCTGGCTTGGTGCTTGTCAATTCAAAGCTAAAACTGTGGCTGCTGTTGTTGGTGGAAGCGACCACTTGTTGCTGTTTTTCACACGCGCCACTCTTTTTCCTCATCCCTCTTCTTTTTGTTTGTCTTCCCTTTTTTGCCTCAATTCCTCCTCCCTTCTTTCTGTACTTGCTTTGATTTAGATGAGTGGTTTTCCAAAGGTAAGATACCCTTACGGGTGCTCTAGAGCCACTGGCCTATGCCTGAACACCAGGCATCCTTACCTACCAGCCTACTAACCCAGAATAATTTGTCTGTACATTACAAGTGTGTGTTTGTGTATTCACATCCCCCACAGGCATGCTGTCGTATACTGTATATATGCATGGTCACAGTGCTTTAATGGCTGCAGAATGGTACCATGTCACTTAACCTAGACCTGTGATTCTCAATGGCTCCTTCTATTTGCTGCCACATACATAGCCCCACTCACACAAACTAGTCCGTATAACATAAAACTAGATGGAATAGTAATATTTAAAGTCTAAAATATATCTTTAAGTCATGTTGTTGCCTCCATTGAGAAACACCGACCTAGCCCGTCATTCATAATTGGACTGTGGAGGTTTGAATGCACTCCCTTGCCAACTTCTCCGGACCAGGGTCTTTGGTTTCCTTGGCTCACACACCATGTTTCTAACCTTTTGTATCGTCTCTGCTCCACAGGAAGGAAGGATGGTGATGACAGCAGTGCAGAACACATTGATATTCCAAAGAGGACCACACCTGCTAAAGGTATGCGTGGCTCACTTTGACCACCCAGTGCTAATTGAAATGGGCACACTTAGCATTTACCCTGCACTCACACGGTCAAACGAGCAACAAAGCCACCAGCTGCCATTCATTTTCAATGAGTTGGCGATTCACAGCCGCAAGTTGCATTTGCAAGCCAACTAGGCGGGGCGAAAATAGACTAGAGGCGTATTTTATGTAAATACTGAGCGAGGTCGACTACCAATGGGAATGAAGGCAGCGTGTGACGCGTATTGCTGAAACAAATGATCCGACCAATCACAAGCCAGGAATGCCCATAAGCAACAGTGTCTCCCTTGTTTGTGTAAACGCAGGGTAATGTTTATATAGGGATTTGTTAGCAGTGCTCCTATCAAAGGAGGGATAGTAATACTTCATATAGATTTCAAAGTACTTGTTCCTCACAGGCTACGAGCTGCTGTTCCAGCCAGAGGTTGTACGCATCTACACCTCCCTGCTTAAGGAGAGCCAGAACCCCTCAGTGCTAGAGGCTGCTGCCGGGGCCATCCAGAACCTGTGTGCAGGCCGATGGACCGTAAGTGGACCCCTTTCAGCTAGGACACTGTAGAACACAGCTAGTGTTCACAAATGACAAATGAGTGGGACATGCAAATGGTATGTTCTGATAATAGTATTACATAGTAGTGTAGTGACTTTATGTTTTGGTCATAAGGACCACCATCACAGTAAAGTGGTTAAATGTTCTGAATGATTTTATAATATGAACCCAGAGCAGTGTAACACCATGCCCATTGTTGACTGGATGCCTGCCTCATCTCCAGTATGGCCGCTATATCCGAGCCACTGTCCGCCTGGAGAAGGGCCTGCCCATGATGGCAGAGCTGCTGTCGCACGGGAACGACCGCGTGGTGCGCGCCATGTCTGGAGCCCTAAGGAACCTGGCCATAGACGCCCGCAACAAAGAACTGCTTGGTAAGATTCACTGATCGACGGTAATGGACTGACTGCTCCAGTGTTTCCCAGCCCTGGTTCTCGGGACCCACTGTCCTGCATGATTTATGCCTATTCCACATAGCTTTATTTTATTTTTTTTTTATTTTTTTTTGCAGTTCGGCCTTTCATCCACACGCAAATGTGTATACGACCGGCGAAGAGGGAGTTTTAGCACAACTATATATTTTAAAACTATGTTCAGCAATGGCACGTAGAGTTTTGTGCTTGTAATGTCAGCTTGTGTGCGCCGTTATCTCCTTTCTTTGACATCATTGCGCTCCGTTACATAAAGCGTTTTGTAACGCGTTTTCATGTGGATGGAGATTCATTTCTTAAACAGTGCTGTATGGACAGGAGTTTGTTGGGAAACGCTGGCTTACTCATTGTTTTTTCATTGGCCAATGGCTCACAACCCAGCCCTGGCTGACCTAAAGAATGTGGATGTTAAAATGGCTTGGTCTTAGTCATCACGGTTTCCTGCTGACTTGAGCTGGCTACTGACCATGTTGTGCTTCTCTGTTTTGCCCATAGGGAAGCATGCAGTGCCCCACCTAGTGGCCAACCTGCCCAGTTGCCTGGACAAGTCTGTCTCCTCCCGGTCAGAAGAGACGGTGGTGTCCGTGCTTAGCACACTTGCAGAGGTGCTTGGCCACAGTCTAGAGGCAGTCAAGACCCTGCGAGCCTCCTCTGGCATCGAGAGGCTGGTAGTCATCAACAAAGACGGGTAAGCCTTGTGAGGGCAGGGAACGATTCTTGTATAGATCCACCAGTCCCACGCAGGCACTGCGTTTTTCCGTTGATGAGTACAAGTACATGTGCTGCTGCGTAACTGAACCTCCATACATCTTCCTCTCGTTCTCCAGCACGCGGTCGGAGCGCGAGGCGCGGTTGGCAGGCCAGGTGCTGCAGATGGTCTGGACCCACAAGGAGCTGCGTCGGCCCCTGGAGAAGGACGGCTGGAAGAAGACGGACTTTGTCGGGAACGTGACAGAATCAGTCAGAATCCACACCAACGGCCCCAGTACCCGAGCCATCGGCAGCGGTAGATTTGAAGATGGCACACTGCCCCTGCTGGACAGAGGTGTGTATAACCATAATTAGCTTAAAAAAAGTTATATTTAAGCTGTTATTGCTGTGTTTCCTGTACTTTTGTTTACATGTTGCGTGTCTAATATACTTTTCTTGCTGTCTTGCTTCATCAAGGGGAGAAGAGGGACATGATTCCACTAAATGACCTAGGCCCTGGTAAGTGCATTCATATGATCATTCATATTCTCTGCTAACGTTATTAGCTGTTGCTCTGCTAAAATTAGCATCTTCTAAATGCTGTCTGCCGCAGCGGCGGCGAACGAAACCTGAGCGACTTCTAATGTATACCAGCAGCACGATCTACACTAGTGTTTTTAGCTCTTCACCATAACCATCTGTGTCATTGAATATCCCACTTGAGACCATGTTCCCACGTCTTCCTATGTTCTCCAGAGGCCTACTCTACACTGGACCAGAGAGAGAGGAGACACACTCTGGATGACACTACAGACACATTGCCGGTATGTGTTCAGACACACGCGTTTGCGTGTTGGGATTGGTCAGGTCACTAAACTGCACTAACCCTCTCTCTCTCTCTCCTGCACAGAGTGAGAATTCCTTACTTTTTAACCTTTTCCATTGATAACCTTTTTTTTTATTTTTATTAAGCGTGTGTTGATAATTCACTCTCACTACCTCTCCTCCTATGTTCTGTCTGTCTCTCTCTTGTTGTCTCTCAGCGAGGGGTGTATGGGGGCAGGAAGGGCTCCCTGCCTCTTTTGGACTCCTACGATGGTTAGCCCTCCCCCCTCCCCCTCTACCCCCCTACTGCATGTACAGCATGGTATGTCCCACTGACCTCTCATCCTGCATGGACTCTATAGAGAGCCCTCTCTGTCTCTCCTAACCTAAAAGTACTGTTATGACCCAACCACTGTGTGCTGTGGTGTATCCAACACTGGCGCAGGTTTGCGGGTACTAATACTGAACTATATGTGATCTGTGTTTACATGCTGGTGTAGTACGCGGAAAGGTCTTCTCCTCATGGACGGTTGACCGTTTCTGTAGAACAGTTCCTATATTATGAGGTTAAGCTATGGCGCTAACGTGGTGTGTATGTTCAGGCGATCATATTTGTACCACAGTCTGTCCCATGTGCCTCTGTTCCCACAGTTGTGCTCGTGTGTGCGTGTTGTGCTCATGTGTGGTTCTTGTGACATGTTGGTAATCTGGTGTTGTGTTCTCCTCCTAGAAAAATTGATTGTGTGCATCACCCAGAGCGGTCCAACCCGGCCCTACCACTGCTACTGAGGAGAGACGATCGAAACGCACGTGAAACTCTCCCTTCCTCTCTCCTTCGTCTTCATTCCCTCCCACCCCCTTTTTTTGTGTGTATTTGTAGACAAAGTTGACATAGCTCTGTTTCCAAAGAAAGTGGTTGTGAAAAATGACATGGATTTTTATTTTTTACAACTTGTAGCATCAGAAAAACAGCTTTTTATTTTATTTGTATTGTTTTCTCTAAAGGCAATCACCTTTTTTTGACAATCATTTGTTTGGCGCTGTCCTGCTTGTATTGTTATTGTCCTCACTTTGGTAGAGGTGAACAATGACTGTATCCTAACTAATTGTTTGTAGACTTCTCTGTAGGGTATATACTGTATATATAAAAAAAAATTGGATGACAGCATCTTGAGTTTTTTTCTTTGTATATCTTAAGTTTCTGTTTTATTTAAAACTGTAACCCTTTTTTATTTTATTAGTGTGAGGTCGTTACAGGCTGACGGACCAGGAAGATATGGGTGCCCTGTTGCGTCAGAATGTATGTATAGGTGGTCATTTTGTTTAGAGGTATTTTTCTCTGGGTGGGATCGAACATGGAGATTGGCAGGCAGAGGCAGTATGTGTGTATGTTTGTCATGATAAACTTGGGCAGGATTTTTGGGGAGGGGCGACATGGACCTTGGACAGGGTGGGTCAAGGACAGAACTGTAAGACCACACATTTATTTTAAACAAGTGATACTGTGTTACTGTTTGTGTTTTTCTTCCCACTACACCCTGTGACAATTTTGTTTTGGTCTTTTTATTTTTTCGTTCAAACTGTACCGTCTCCCTGTTTTTATTATTTAACCTTATTTTTATTATTCTCCCAGCGAGATAAATGCCAGTTGAGCTGCTGTGTTTTAACTCGAGTCTGCACATGGGTTTTAATGACATTTCCAAGAGTGACTGGACGTTGTGCTTCTAAGCACAACATGTTGAGCACTACTCTGGGACATGGGGTAACAACGGATTCTAACACTTTACTTTATATGTAGATACCATCCATGATTCTATTGTAGAAGAACCACACTACAGACAGCCCAAACAACGGATCAAATTTTGATTCATCATACAATGGACACTTCAGAGAGGACTATCCTGTGGACTTTGAACAATGCCATTGGTTTTCCTGTTTATCGGCGTAGACAACACTCAGTGCTCTGTTTAAACTGCGATGTAGCCTGACACTTTGATACTTGTTTCAGAAGGAGGCTGAGCGGCCTCATGAACAGTACGCTTGGGAGACTGGACTTGGAGGAGAGTTTGTGGTCAAAAACCATCCTTGCATAATTTTGGTTAGAAGGTCAGTACTTCTACTGCCCCTTCATGCCTCTTTGCCTCTCCTCGTGTGCAGTTGTTTAAAATACACTGACTTGGGCTAGAAATGTGGTATTCTGTTGTCCTAGAACAGTCGGAGTGTTGTTTTTTTTCTTTTTTTCTCTCCAAGAAAAAGCACATTTAGTTTTTCTTGCATTGTTTTCATTACATTTTTATGTTTGGTAGTGGTGGGGTGATCATTATGCAATCTGTTCTACTTTTTTTTTTAAATATTGTTTTTACCACTAACATGTTTTTAATGGCAAGAGACAACATCTTTTGTTTTTATTTAATTTTCTACACTCTAATGTTGCTTGTGGAAGAATTGTCTACCATTCATACGTACCTGCCTTGGCTCTGAATATTTGCTTCTGTGTTTTTTTTTTTCTTTTCTTTTTTTCTTCTTCCATTAAAAGTATGTAACTGGCAAGACTGTTTTTATAATAAAGAGCTTTTCTTAGACAATATTGTAAGTTGTACCCCTTGCCATGTGTGTACTGCGTGATGTTCTTAGTCAGTCTATGTTTGGTTGTGGGCTGTTGTCTCAACCTGCAGCAGACAGTTCATCTGAGCAATGTGATAGCTTTTAAACAATTAGCACACACTTGACACTTCACAGCTATTCACAACAACATAGCACTGTGGTGTATCACGGTTTCCTGATGCAGGGTTGCCTACGTTAACCCATTAAACAGGCAATGTGACCCTGGTACACACGAACACCGTTGAAGAGGCTATGTTGACATTGTGTGCTTCTCTGCTTTCATCTCCAGTTACTGGTGGAGTCAATTCAGTGTGATGGCTGTTGTGTAACAATTACAAACGCATACTTTTTATTTATTTTTTTTATTCTGAAAATGGTCCACTCTTAAGTGTCATTGTTACTGGTGCAATCTTTGTTTAAAACAAACTTTAAATGACTGGTTTATCCAACAATTTACTGTAAAAGTCAAATAGGATCTCTCACCTTGTGAATAGTGTTGAGCCCCAAACCCCGGTCTTCAGTATTCCACACCCCTCCTTCATACTATGTAAATTGAAAGGAAGATGCCAGACATTGGAGTGGGATTTCCTCTTCACACACAAGCGCCCCCCCCCCAAAAACAATAGTGCATGGTCAGTGTGCATGTCATGTGTCACAATTGGATGAAATGCCTTGCATGCACATGTGAAGACGGGTTTAAGGATGATATTCCAAGATGGCATGAAGGGAAGTTTGTGGTTGACAAAATGTGTCTACATTTAGATGTGTTAAGATACACTCCGGGATATGTATCAGTGTAAGTATGGGAAACAATAATTGGTAGTTAGGTAAGCTATGAAAAGGCAGTTGATCATAACTAAATGAACACTATTCCATGTGCTACTTAACTAGACTTACATTACATGCCTTACCAGATGAAAATTATAAATCTTTGAATACTTAATAATTCATGAAATTATATTAAACTAACATTGTTAATTTAACTAATCTATTTTAGCCCTTTGTGTGAACATCAAACCTGTTATTGCTTAAACATTTTCAATCAAGTTTCATGTCCTATTTGTATTGGTTACAGGTGTTTTGAAACCAGCCAAAATGCAACAGTGGCTGTGTCCTTGAGCTGTATGTTCTTAACTCATGTTGGGGTCTGCGTTTCTCTGAACGACATGGGCGTGTACAGAGTATGTGTAGGCTACGTGTGTTTGGCTAGTATTTTTAATTAGTGCAGCTGGTGCACACATATTCCCCCTCTTTAAATTTGAGACCATCAAATGCAATAGATTCTCCCTCCCACATCTTCTGCTGTAACTTGGTGTCAAATCTATTTAGGGATCCCGTGGTCTCCTTCCGTCTCTCTCTCTCTCTCTCTGTGTGTGTGTGTCAAGCTCAAATAGGATCAGCGTCATTTAACTCCTCAGTACATAGGCGCATGACAACAGCGAGGAGCATTTAAGACCAAAGGAATATAGCACATGCCGAGACCGAGGTATGTTTGTCAGGAATTCAGCAAGGTCCAACGCGCTGCCATAATGCACAACTTGCCTGCTAACATGCTTGTGTTGCATTCTGTTCCGACAAGGACACGTTTTTCTTTGTGAGCCTGGGAGTACCTTTTTGTGGGGGGCCATAGTGAAGACTGCACAGCACAAGGATATACTGTATAGGAATCTTCACTCCGTTTCTCCATGTGTCCCTGCCGTCTATAATGGATTCCTTCAACGTTCCTGTTCGGTCATCTTCAGACGCCGGGGATGATTCCCAGGATGATGGACCTCACCCTGGCTCGTCTCGTCACACGTCCCACGCGGGGAAACAGAGCGGGCTCAATGGACTGGGCTACGGGCTGGGAGTGTTCTGGCACCACTTGAGGCCCTTCATCCCTTTCTTTCTGATCAGCTGTCTGGTAGTGGCCCTTGTCTACCTGCTACAGGCCATTGTCTTCGGAGGGCCTTTCACAGACCCGCTCTTCTTTGTCAAGTTCAATGAGCGCTGGCCCAGACCTGATCCAAGCCGACAGGGAACTGCATCCTCATCCAAACCACTTAGCCCAGTGCAATCCTCCAAAGATCAGGAACTCTTTGGCCTGTTTGCAGGGAACGGAACTGTTTGACTGAGAAAGGAATATGTTTTGAATCCTACCAGATTTTTCTCCCCCCCCCCCCCCCCAATGTATATTTATTTTTTAGGAACTTAAAACTGCAGGGTCTCTTGGAGGTTGGGTCAGGTCTGAAAGCTATTAAGGAACAGAACATGCTTGACTGTGAAACTAAATAATTTCCTTTGGGTTGTGTTGATTGGATTTGTAATTGTGTCCCACCTTACCTGTCCTATTTAAAATTCCCCAGAGCTATTTATATTACAGGTTGGCAAATTACAATAATATAGAGTTATGCCTACCCTACTCCAGAACTATAATTGGATTTGGCAATGCTCTAATTTCTTAATCTAATTTTTGTTTAAAAAAAGAAAAGAAAAATAAAAATATCTGTGACTTTTCATACAGGTAGCTATATCTAGATGCCCTAGGGTTAACTAATGGTATTGAAGTAAACAATTTCAACTTGTGTAAACAATTAAATCAGATTTAAATAAACCTTTATGGTAAATGCTTTGATACATATAAGTGTCTAGTATGTATGATGCAGCCCAGTATGGCTCCCTCTAGTGGTGCAATTCTTCACTGATTTTACATCGACTATGACCAAGTTGACCTGTGGATGACCTCATTTAATTGAGTCGGTAATGTTAAGTCAACGTTATAAGCGGGGGAGATTAAAAAAACCACATTATATTACCTTGTGTTTTTGAACAAGTTATTTCCATAACGTGTTTGTAACTGCAAAACCTTGAAACTGTTTTTATGAAGAACATCTTCTGCACGTTACACGGTGAGTGACGAGTGTGGCGCGTGCCATGCTAGTTTGTCTTGCCAGTCTGTCCGTGCAGGACACACACACACGCACACACACACACACGCACGCACACACACGAAACGAAGGCCGTTTTGCAGGAATGTGCACATTGCTAAACCCACACTGGGCGATGTTTATGACATGTTAACGAGGCATGCTTACGTTGCATTTCATACTTGTACGTGGACGGCTCCGTGTGTCCGTTTTGGACCAAAGGGTTTAGGTAATGTCACATATGTTGGCTAGCCTGCCTGTAGTACCCTACAGAATGGCCCCAGTAACCACACCTGCATGCTCACTTTAAACATTTGTAATTTCATGCATGAAACATTATTTACAGGAATGTAGTAATCATTAAATGTAATATCCTACACCGAGTGCATCTCACGTCATCGTTTTATCTAACCCCCAAGTGAATGGAAGAGAAGTGGCAATACCAAAGACCTGGATTTCAGCCCATGCTAGTGGCGGAGTTGCAGAGACAGCAGCGCTGCAACCAATTCTGTGACACTGTGCTTTGTGCAGAGGGTATGTAAACATGCACATGCGAACTCACCCAACACTAGTCAACACACACACTTACTCTCCTATTGTCCTCCGGGTCAAACTGACCCAACGCACTAGCTCTTTGTGGCAGATAGAAGGCGCCAATCTTAATTCTACAGCTTACACAGGCATATGATGTGGACTGCTGGCACAACAAGGTGTGTGTTTGAAACCTGAGGACAACAGGAGGGTTAAAAGGCACGAAACAAGAAACAAATACACAAAGAAATAAAGAAATAAATACACACAGCACTGACACTAAAGATAATTAACAATCAGACACAATCAGACACAATCAGGTGGCACCAGCTTCTGGCATTAGAAGATTTTTTTAAATCTTGAAACAAGAGGGTAACAGGAGGGTTAAAAATCTATGCAATAATGGAACTCTTGGATAAAACTGTACAGTGTAGTCTACATTATAGTGTATTGACTCTTAACGTAAATAGTTTCTACTTTGTCCATGAGGAGTGCCGTTTATTACAGAGAACATGGATCTGTCACCAGGTTGCTGTTTTTTTTAACGGCCGTGTTGTCATCTCCTCAAGGTGTGTCAGTGCCAGCACACAGCTGTGTCCTTTCTGCTCTCAGCCCCCAGCTGTCATGCGCTCTGTCCTCCAGCACTGGGCAGAGGCGCTCCCTGGAGTTCCAGGCAGCCGGGGCGCACACGCTGCTACAGCTGGTGGGCCTGCTGTACTCTGGAGAGATGGCTGGGGAGGGGGAGAGGGAGAGGCAGGATGCGCTCTCTGCCGCCGCCCAGCTGGGCATCCAGGGCCTGGTGGAGGTGTGCGCTGGGCGGGTGGAGGCGGCGGTCCAGACGGAGCCGGAAGAGGGCGAGCCCTGCGTCCCCCGCGTGGCGTACCCCTTGCAGACCATCGAGCTGATGGAGAGCGCGGGGGGGGACCCCCGGCTCCTCCCCTTCCTGCAGCCGCCCGCCGGGGCTCAGGAAGCGGCACCCCCCCCGCCAATCCCTGCGCCCTCACCCCAGGCCCGCGCCCCGCCGAGCGAGGGCTCGGCGGCGACGGCAGCCCCGCCCATCCTGGTCCTCCCACTGTCCGCCCCGTCTCTGGGAAAGCTCCAGTGCTGGGGGGCGGGGCCGGCAGAGGGGGAGGAGTTTGAGCAGTTTGAGGGCAACATCCCGGGATTCATCAGCTACTTCCTGAACCCGGGCGAGGGGGAGGAGGAGGGCGGTGGCGGGCGGAGGCGGGGTCCCGGGAGGAGACGTGGGGCGGCGGCGGGGGCGGGGCCCGCGGAGAGACGAGCCAGCGGGAGACCCCGGGGGGCGAGGGGGCTGGCGCAGACGGTGGGCGTGGAGAGGGGCTCCGTCAGCCTGCCCCGGGCCGACCGCATGGCCAGGTGGGGCCTCACCGCCTCCAGGAGGGGCGTCGGGGGCGGGGCGGCCGGCAGAAGGCTCTGCCTGCGGAGAGGAGAGCTGAGGAAGCCTATCAGGATGTCCCTGAAGAGGGCGGGGCGGAACACCGCGTGGGAGGTCAGCCACTCGGCGGGAGAGAGGGGAGGAGCCAGGCGGCGAGGCAGGTCCAGACCCCACGGCCAGCAGAATGGACCAACGCAACACGCCCAGGTCAGCAACGCTACGGTGACCCTTGGTCTCACATTAGCAGGTAGTGGAGCACCCACTGTGTCTGTTGCTCACATTAGCAGGTAGTGGAGCACCCACTGTGTCTGTTGCTCACATTAGCAGGTAGTGGAGCACCCACTGTGTCTGTTGCTCACATTAGCAGGTAGTGGATTAGCTACTATACATTCTGTTTAAGATCAGGTGAAGCTAGTCGGTTAGGTGTAAATGTCCTGCCTGATACACAATTGCTAGAATCGACTAGAATGGAAATTACACAACTTTATTGTTAACTTTATTAACTTTACATGTAACTATTTAAGAGGAATAAAATGCAAGTCATAGAGCATTTTTATTACATCTTCCACATAAACATTTGTCTTGAGGCAGTACACCCATAAAAACAATCCAGTGCTTGTTGTGTACAAAGATACATGTATGTGGCCAGACATGTTTGTATTTTCCAATCTCTAACACACTCTTTTCCCTGTTGCACAGAGATGCAAACAGAACTTTTGGTACAAACTGTGGCTGTTAAAACAATAGTTAGACATTCATTCTGCTCTAGTCTGTGGCTATCCCGCTGTTTGTTTATTATTTTTTCTCACAGCCTGTAGTACAGAATCAGACCCAATATGCCGACCAACCCCAAAACGTTACTGCACATAGTTAACCCTCCCGCTGTCCTAAGGAGTTCAGCAGACTACCAGCAGATGGAGCCAACCGCGGAATGTCATATGTCCGTGTTGTGGTTGGCGCCCGCTACTGGCGAGTGCACC